>VYZT01063912.1:81930-111378 GCA_013400735.1 Pomatostomus ruficeps
AGAGAACTGTCTTTCGTGGGAGGGACCCCATGGCCAAAGCAGAGGAAAAAACTCCTCTCCCTAAGCAGGGGAAGAAGATCTTGGAAACGGACTGACCTGAACCCCCATACCCTGCCCCCCTTGCACTGTTGGTGGGAGGGAGGGAGGGGTGGGGAGTGGAAAGAACGGTGTCTTTTAAAGGTTTAGTTTATTTCTCATATCCTCCTTCTAACTCAGGTAGTAATAAATTTTCACTTTTGCAACTTTTAAGCTGAGCCTGGTTTGTCCTTGGAGCGTTTTCTCCCGGTTCCTTATCTCAACTCATAGACCTCTGAGTTAATTCCCTTGGTTTTTTCCCCTCTCCTTCCCTCATCTGCCCAGCTGTGGCAGGGGAGGGAACGAGTGAGTGGCTGCCGTGGGTGCCTGGCACTTAGCCAGGATCTAAACCACGACACTAGTTCATCTCATTTAATAAGTATAAAATTCCTTAGCCCCCAAATTGTTGCACAGATAGGGATTCTAAACCTACACTCAGATGAGAATAGTAAGCACAATTCTCAGCATTTTTCCTAATCAAAGAGCATCCTATTATTTTTGAGATATAAATTCATGATCAGTTTTTAATGATGTGAGAGAACATACTCTTCCACATTCAGCCTCATCTGTGTGCTTAAACATTCAAGCCATTAGTGCCTTGGAGACAAACCTTTGTTCCTTTACTATAACCCTCCTAGCTGACAGAAATACACTAATAAATGTCCTTCAAATAGAGTTCACTAACCACCTTCATATCTATAATTTAACCTATTCATTTAGACTAAGCTTCTCTAGTTTGCTTGGCCTATATTCACAAAATTCCACATACTCATCAACTCAAGTACTTCTTTGTTAATAGGGCTTACCTCTTTTGGACACTGATTTTTGCAGGAAATAAGAAGCTCCTTTTCTTTTAAATCAGCACATGTTAGTTTCCTGTAAAAGGAAAGATGTATTTGTGTTAAAAAAAGTTTCCAATTTAAAAACAACAAAAGTCAGTACAATTACGGATGTATTTTCAGCATATTTCACTGTAAAGAAAAGTCAGCTCATTTGTCCACATCCTGTGCAACTGATTGCCATGTTTTACAGACAAACCTGTATAAATTTAGAGGACTTGAGGTACTTTAAAGGAAATTAACAAAGTAAAACATACTTGCATATGATAGGTATTTTCAGAACAATCCCCAAGTTCCATCTTATATTTCGTAAAGTCTAGCTTACCCTCTATCCACCCACAAATTATTAAAAAGGTGTCCAAAGGGTTCCTAAGCAGTTTTTCAGTTAAAACAGCTAGAAATTGAAGGACATTAACTGCAAAGACAAAGACCTTTTACAATAACTACATTAATTCTAATACTTGTATAAAATTCTTCTTTACATACTCTAAAAGAAGCACATATAGAAAAAATGTTATATAGATTACTATATGTTTGCATAATTCAAAGGATTATCTGTATTATAAAAACAATTTCTGTTCACGAGACTTCATGCATTTATAGCAATTTTGGTAGTAATACCAAATAAAATACTTTAAAAATTTAAATAGAAAGAGACATTATCTTAGAAATTATAATCAAGAGGAATTTTATAAATTGCCCTAAGAGTAGCTCCCATCCCTAGACATTTCAAATGATTTCCAGTTAACAGCATTCTAATGAAAACCCAGGTTGTGTTCTGACACTTACAAGCATTCAATATACAGTACTGATAGTTTGCAGTGACACTTTATTTTAAGCATCTGGAGACATGATGGGCAATCCCCAGGATGACAGGGCAAAACACACCGGTGAGGACAGCCAGATGGCCGGGGTTTGATGCACTCTTCTTCACACTGTGAACATTCTGGACCAGCCTAACAAAATAAAAACAAAGTACTAAACAAAGTGCCAACTATTTGTTTTGTGAGATGTCATTAATGATCTTTTATATAGAAGAAGGAGTTGGGGTGTTTTTGCTATGGGAATCATGCTATTCAGTAAGATATTTCACAAGCAAGACTAATTATTAAAATATGGTTTTTTAAGAGAAAAACAGAAATGCCAGTGTTTGTCAGTCAAAGAGAATTCTATTCTCCATCCTGGGCATAAAAGAACCTCCTTAGTATTAGTGCTTTTGAAAATTACCATAACTCCTGTTAATTCTCTAAGGAAAATTGTTAGAAAAAGAAGTCACTTCATATTCCAGTGCCAGTGCCCCTCCACCACCAGAGCAGCAGAAGGTGCACTGGTGGGATGAGCCCTATTTCAATCAGTGCCCTCCTGCTTAGGGCGAGAAAAAGATCTCCTCTCTAGATCCTTGCATTAGTAATTTGTTTATGTTAATCCCTGTACCCCAGTCGGCCTGTTGGCCTCTCCTCCCAGTTGTCAGTCCCCTGTCTGTCATTCCCTGGTTGACACCCCAGTTCTGCAAAGTTCTGTTTTACTTGATGCCCTGTTGGTCCTCCTCCCTCAGCCACTCCCTCAGTCTGTCTCCATTTGCCCCTGCACCCTGGCCCTCCTTTGTGCCACCCCTGAGCTCTCAGTTCATTGGCCCCTGTAGCTCTGCCCGCCTCTGTATAAAACCCTATGCACACCCATTGTTCGGGGTCTTTGGTTCCTGGTTCCATTTGAGTGCTGTCCTATTAAACTGCCTTGGAATACCAAACCGAAGATCCTTCCCGCTTTTGCTCGTCGGTCTCAGTGCTGCTTGCTTGGCTATCTGGCTTGGCAGCAGCGCCTGCACACAGGGAAAAGCGGTGCCAACCCAAGTGGCTATCTGTGCCAGAGATGCTCTTGGGAAGGTCGCGGCATTTTACCGCTTTTCCCCCCTCCACGCCGCAGCTGTTCGCCACCTCGCTGCGGCAACTCACTATTCTACTATAATGCTTGAGCCATGACATACTACTGTCTAATACAGGGGTGGAGGGGTTGGTTTGCTTGATTTTAAGAAGCAAACTTTAAGTCATTCCATTTCCATACACATATGATATTCTGTAGGACCTTCCAAAAGGGATTATTAACTTGGGTATACCCTAGGAGCTGCCTAAGGTGTTGCTTCTACTCCCCAAACTACACAAATGTACAAGAGCTGCGATGCCTCTCTCATTCCAGGTGATGCGATCACCGGCACAAGGTGATGAACATCACACTGCAGTGAATAACGCTTCATTCCTACTCGTATTCTTAACGACACTCCCAGAACCCCAGTCTGCAATCAAATACACCCACACAGATTGACATGATTTCTCAACTGAACAATATCAACAGCACAATATTTAAGGGCCACTATCACATTCAAATGTTCAGTTTCCAAGAAGCCAGCCAAAATAAAGCCAATTTATCCAAGAATGAAGCTACACAAAGCTTCCCCAAAAGGACTATTCCATGCTGATATTTCACCTAATGCTGTTCAAAATAAGAGCATAAGAATTTTCAGACTTTAATAGCTTTTTCCCAGCCCCCTTTCCTTCTGCTTCTATAGTTGAACAATTTTTGCTGAAGTTTTAAAAAGAAACTTCTGTACAAGGATTGTTTACAAAACTTACAAAAACTCAAATCTAAGAAAAACAACAGCAACTAAAACCATTTAGAAAACTGTCATATAACATTTAACGGTAGGCAAAAGCAATGAGCTGGCCTTTCTGCAACATTTTTCTAACACTACATGCAGAACAAACTGAAATTCCCGACAGAAAAATCACTGCTCAGACATCTAAGCCAGAAATTCAATCAGCCCTGACTATATTTAGTCTACCAAAACAATAGAACAAAAGCTCTAAAGGTTAACACCAACTTCAGTTCATAAGAATTGAAGAAAATTGAGAAATCAGATTTACCCATACGTTGCAGGTAGATAATCTCCCATTTTTCTGAGAATGTATTGCCTCATTCAAAATGGAGCTAGGAATAGCCCTGACTTATTCACATTTTAATTGGCTTAACTGAAGCAGCAGGTAGGCAGCCTCTTACAGTCATAACTGGTGGTGCTTAACTGTCACTCACTATTTATTGATGTCACTATTGCTGCAAGTTACTGTTCCACCAGCTGCACTAACAGCCCATACTCCTCAGACAAAAATTCCACCATCATAAACAGATTAATGTGTTAGCTACAATATAGTTATTAGATGACAACACCACCACTTCCAGGACAGGAATCCACAGGGATATTATGCTATTTAAGTTAAATATAACAGCCAGTTAAAATATAACATTGCTGCTTTGTACCCAACTGAATGCTTCTCTTGTTTTCTGAATGCCCAGACTGCCCATGTTGCAACTTTTTCTAAAGTAATGCTTTAAAAAAGCTTGAGAAGCTGTTTTCCTTCAAATCATGACTCTCTCAAGCCACAAAACATATATATGTGGCTTTGACTGCTCATAACTTGAACAATTTTAAGCTTCACACTTTTATTTGTTTCACGTTATCTTCAGCAATTAAAACCTACAACTTCCTAATTGCATAAATGACAGTTTCTAGTAGACGCTAATAAACATGAATATATCACACCAGTACTTGAAAAGTCTTCAGCAATTCTACAACATTTCCAGCGCTCTTCTAAAGGTCTCCCAGCCTCCTCAACCCATTTAAACTCTCCTCAGTAAATAGTTTCCTCAGTAGACTGCAAGTGCATTTGTACATAGGGATTATCAGTAGTTCCCTTGATCTTGACAGTTACAAAATGTTACTTTAGAAGGGACTTCTCAAGGGTGTTAAATAAGGTTCTTATGAAATCGAAGTAACGTTAACACAAGACAAAAAGTTATAGAATGTAATATTGCCTCAGATTTATAGTCTAAGGAAATATAGATTAGCTAATTGTCACAGCACACATGCAAGTCTCCCAGTGGGATCTGGAATAGATCTGCACCTTCCAGTTGCAAATTCTTTATTTTCCAAGTAAAACTGAAGACAACACATATGCATAAAAGATACACAAAAACAAAAAGAAAATTAACCTACCTTCTTTCCATCTGCACTACTGTTCAATTTAGTAACATGATGACATTCTTTCATACAGGTATGATTCTGACAATCAAGAAGCCGCCCGCAAAATCTCTTACATGAGTAGGGTTTTGCAGAATGACATGGTAATGGACTAACCTAAAAGTCAAAAATAAATAAATAAATACAGATATCCACGTGTGATATATATACAGACATTGCACATATGTAGTGTGTGCAATGTATATATATACTTACACACACACACACAGAGGCACAGAATTATTAGAGAGAAGTTTTGGTCACCCAGTATTTTTGTAAAAGAAAAAACACCAGTGAAATTCTATTTGATTTTTTTTTTAAGTTTCACTTGAGTTCCTGTCCACATAACAATGTAACCACACAAATTTCTTTTTACACTGATTATAACAGGAAAAAAGCACACTTCATTAAACAAACTAACTTTTGCAGCATAGTTTCCCCCCTTTTTTTGAAAGACTATTATATGCTGAAATCTTTTAGTGTCATTTGTTCTGTCTCGTTGAATTACACTCATCCCTTCCATTACAGGTTCCTCGAGCACTTTACTATTATTGCAGAAGAGAGTTACAGTTTGCTTTCACAGGGCTAATTGTGTTATGGTCACCATAAACCCAAAATATTTTACATTTTGAAAAACAGAAAAGAACCTGCAAGCCAGAAATTTTTAAAAGCAAATACTGACTACATCAAATACATCTCCCAGGAGAGGTAAGGAGAAGCAGAAATGGCTCCATAACAGGATTAAGATTTTAATGTCTAATGATACATTTGTACTTTCTAATTTGACATCAACACTCCAGTTAACAGAACTCTGTAATATTCTTCAGAGCATCTACTTAGAAGTCATTACTCTTCATTGGTACCAAAACTGAGTGTAAACTCCTAACTAGGTTACTTGCCTAAAGTTGAATAGTACAACTCCCTCCATATAAAAGGATTAGAGGAAACTTGCTGTTCGCATTTTTCAACCATTATATAATACTCATATGAAAAAAAATTTGTTTTCTATGATGCTGTCAAAAAAATTATAATTTTTTCATAATTTCATCATCACTTCGCAGAGAAAAACAAACTATTTGTGATGCTATTACACAAGAGGCTGATGTGACATAACCCACTTTGACTAGACTAGGGGTGTGATTTTATGTTGCAACTGCAGTTGACTGAACAGCTTTGCAGGGTACCACTTCCTCTTCTCTCTTCAAACTCTACAGTCCTCACTGCACACTCCTACCACTCTGAATAAGTCCTACCACACATCTCTCTTTACAGCAAGACAATTGAAATAATCAAAATTAGAAAAGGAATCAATAGAAAAACGTTTATTTTCTTTTGCCAGTGGCTTGGCCATACAAACAGGCGAACACTGGAACTGAAAAGAGAGAAGAGAGATGGCCCCACAGAGCAGAGTGAGGGACAGCCTCCCTTCAGCACTGTCCATGTTGATCTCCCTCAATCACACGAAGTATTATATAAATGCACTTGCCTATATAAATTTTTCTGGACTTCAGCCAGAGATATACTTCTCCCATCACATCACTGTAAAATCCAATTCATTCACAAGACTTCTGAACTCTTCTTATCATCCTGACTCACCAAGACTGAACAGAAGTCTGCATGGCAGGCTGAACATCAAGCATGGCATACACAGGAGAAAACCTCGAGGCTATCACATCCAACCCCTTTCACATCCCTATGTCAGAGCTGAAGCTAATGCTGGCTAAAGCACTAATACAACAACCACATCAAGTATTCTGAACACCTGGTTCCTACTGACCCTTGCAAACATCCTGCTCTGTCTCTGATGGATGTTTCTGGTGACCAAAGGAGGAAAAGCCAGCAAGCAGCAGGCCTAATAAAAAGAGGGTCTGAAGCACCTAATACTATACCCAGAATGCACACACCAATTACCAAAGCTTTTAATGTTCCCAATATCCTAGCCCTTCACATCCTCCTCCACCTCCCTCCTCAGAGCACAACATCCTTTCAGTAGCAATGTAATAGTCAAAGGATGATGAAAGATAACAGAATGGAAGAAAAAATGTATTAAACATTACAATCTGCCCACTTCTCTACCTTTCCTTGCTCACCCATTGCCACTCAGTTTTTTATGACTACTGGTTCTGCTGTGGCTCAGTGACAGCAGATCAGGGCAATAACAGCAATTAGCTCTAGGGCTGCACTGTTCCATAATGCTGATGAGACTTTTTTTACCAGGAGTTAGTCTTCCACCACATAAGGACGCAACCAATAGCTGCAGTCAGAGCCAAGCACTTAGGCAGAAGTGGAGCATCCTTTCCAGTAGCATCCCTCACGTACACAGATGAGAGAGAGGCACTGTTAAACAAAGGCAGGGGCACTGAAGCACACAAGCCAGCCAGGCAACAACGGCAGCTTTCAGATGGCTGATGGAGGGAACATTCCAGATCTCTGGCTGCATCCAGCATAGCTTCAGCCTGAGCTCAATAAAAGGTAGGATAGTCTTCTGGAATCAACTGACACTGTAGCCAAAAATTGAAAAATTTCAATTAATTTAACCTACATTATATTTTTGTCTCCATTTCTTGGCAGGTCATTCTGTTGTGAATCTAAGTAATAAATCCAAAGGACAAAGTTTTACTTCCTACAGTTGGAATGCATTTCTGAAATGGCTAAATGGGGGCTGGAACTCTTATTACAAAGTCAAACATCAAAGTAGCCACAAACTCCAGGAGGCTGATGAGCTGAAGAATGAAGAAGGCAGATGAGAACCATAAGTATTTTATGAAAGCTGAATGGGAAAAAAAAAGAAAATAAGAAGGTATCATTTTCAGACTACAGGTCTTCCACAGAAAGGAGGGAAGGAAAAAAAGGCATGACAACTTTCAGAAGCTTTCCAGGAAATCTTCCAAATGCATAAAAGCAATTAACAGATACATCAATTAGAATATGAAAACAAAAATTGACAAGGCAAGGAAATTTTGGAAACCTTTAAAATGTGTTTAGCCATAAAGATGAATCTCGTCAAATTTTACATAGAATTTTACCCAGAGGCAGAGTAATAGTCTTCCTCCTATGAACAAACTAGAACTAAAAACTACTCAGAATAATAAAATATAGCATTAAATTCCTACCAAAAGGAAAAAACCACCCAAGAAGAGAGAGTTCAATGATATGCCCAGCAACAGAACGCCTGATATTACAGGATATTTACAATACTCATCAAGGAAACAAAACCACAGCATTTTCCTACCTCCAGAACATTTACTGAAATTAAGCAACTATAAGAGAATTATATAGAGCAGATAAATTGATACCATAGTCAGTAAAGATTTCTTCCTTTGTCCCCATTTACCTTGTACCACCTTTAATTGTTTCCCGTAAAAAGAGATTTAGAATAACTTGATTTTAAAAGATTCTAGAAGAGTATATGTGTACTACTAAGAAATTCCAATGTATATAACGGTTTAAAAAAGATAGAACATCAAGATTTCTATTTTGAGATGGCACCAACTGTTGATAGGTGATTTTTCTGACACACAACCTGAAACAAAATTGAGAGCTACTTTTAAGAACCTACAAATGGAAGAATGAGTTATTTATTTTTCTAAATATATGTAAAATTATTTAAGTGAAGGCTGTGGACCTCAGGTAAAAGAAACCTTCTTTTAATTTAAACATTATGTAGAAACATACTTCCACTAAGCACAGATTTTATACAATTATATCATCTGAAAAAGTAGTTTTAAGTCTGTTGGTTCAAGCGATAAATTGCTTGCTTTAAATGCCAGTACATGTAAGAGCTCAAACTAAATCAATCCCTTAAAAATACTTCCTAAACTAAATACCAAAATGAAATAAAAAAATAAACAACAAACCCACACACAACCCTCCTAACAAAACAACCAACTCCAATATCTACACAAATTAAAATTACTGTCCAAATATTAAAAAATTAGACAGTAGATTTGCTTGTTATACAAGTCCTAAGGTGTTTGCTTTTATTCTCTATTCTACACATTGTCAGCAGGCATCCTAGCAAATACAAGAAGACTTTATAGCTTACTTCATTCCTAGGTTCTTTGCTTTTTGTATCTCTTCCATTATAGGAGGTATAACAACAGTCCAATATAAGTAGTAACATAGTACAGCAATAAGCTACTCATAGCAAAACTTTGCTTAAGAAAATTGCTATTTTTGTCACTTGTGAACAGTTTCCATTTCCCAGGGAAAATCCCCTCAGGAGCTGGAAACTTCTACTGGAGGGACGCATTCATAAATACATACATTTGCTCTGGTTAATAAAAGTAAATTAGTCTGAGCTGAGATGACTTGTTAAGAACCAATGTGGCTGTAAAACACTGAACAGACATTACATGTTATTTTTTTTTTTCCTTCCAGACATCTCAGAACAACACAAAAATGTACAATGAGCACAAAATCCACTGCAAATAATACATTTCCCACACATATTAAGGAATCATTCTTTTCGTTGACTTCCATCAAAATCTCAAAGATTAGGAGACTTAAATTTCACTCCACGGAACTGCAGCACTTCAGCAGGAAGGCAGCAGCACCCTCTGCTGGCTGAGAGAAGTAATATTTCATCTAGAGTACCGTGTAGCATCAAAACAACCAAATAATTAAAGTCAGCTACAGACGCCCAAGGATTTGTCCTTATTTTCTACAAAAATCCATAAAGAAAACATGACCCAAAGCCACTGAATGATTTTGCTGAGACAAGTATGCAACAGAAAATTAATTTTTTAAAAATTATTCTGAAACAAGTAGTAATAAATATGTAGTAATTGTTACTATTTTCTCTAGTAAGAGTAATGATAATGTCCTTCTGCTATGGGGAAGGACAAACTTCACAACCATGTCCAACTGAACAGGACCAAATCCTTTTACATTGTCTAGATCAAGTTATAGATTGGACCACAGCTTGTATTTTGTTTATACATAAATTTATGAAAGTTTGGGTGAGATTCAATATGTCCTATCAAAACCCATGTCACTGACTCAATAAAAAATTGGCTAATACACCTGTAAGTTTTACTGTGGAAAAACAAAACAAAGCCCATCTGTTGCAACAACAAACAGATATGCTCCGTTGTTCTTTTCATCTACTTTCAGGGCACACTTTTCTTCAGCAACTGTCAAGCTGCAAAGTAGCTCTATGAAAAAGCCGCATTCCCAGCCTGGATGGGTTAATGAATGTGCTGCCCAGACAGGCTGCAGATACATGAACGTTGGTAACAACATTTGAATATGTTGCCACAACATAATCAAGCCACCATTACAACACACACCAAGAGATTAT
The DNA here is from genome assembly GCA_013400735.1 of Pomatostomus ruficeps. NCBI lineage: Eukaryota > Metazoa > Chordata > Aves > Passeriformes > Timaliidae > Pomatostomus > Pomatostomus ruficeps. Next base: position 92,216 of record VYZT01063912.1, read on the forward strand.
TAATAAAGCTTGAAGAAAACAAAAGATGTATCTTCAATATTTTTGTATTTAGTGTTTTCTAGAATGCTTTACTTGCTTAAAATCATCCTAGGTTTTTTTATAATATTGTTAGTTAGAATTTTACAGTGAATTTGTGCCAGGCATACTAGTAGACAAAGTCATAATAGCAATAGCTTTTTTAAATTTAGTTTAACAATCATCTTTTGAAATAAAAAAAAATTACTTGACCTTAAATTTCATGACTTTTAGAAAATATTGTGAAAAATGATTATAGCTATTGAGCATCAATAAGATTCTCTTCTCATGTAAGCCAAAACAGACAGTGACTTCATCTAAAACTAGAGAAGGCTACAAGCCAAAAAGACAAGTTAGTAACTAACACTAAAGAAGTTTCCTCTATACTGTCTGATTTCATCCATGTATGCTTAGATCCAAGTCAAGTGAGAACTTTCCTGTGTGACATTATGTTTCTTATCTTTTTGAAATATACACAGAGTTCAGAGAACTCAGGAGTGTGTGACAGAGAGAGAATATTAACTACAGAATGAGGGGGGAAAAAGCAGAAATATTTAGTAAGAAGACCACTGAATAAACATTTAAGACAACTTAAACAACTGCAAGAAAACACAAATAGCTACATAAATCATGAGTTTAAACTTTGTCCATGAATTCTACAAAGCCAAATAGTTATACATTCTTCAGAAAGGAACTAAAATACCTTCTGACACATAAGCTCTTATGTTAAGGCACTTCATTTTAAAAATGTATTTTAAAACTACTATTTCTTTTTAATGCTTTTTGCTTTGCAGACTGACAAAATGAGATATTTGCCATATTTCACTTCAGAAGGTAGTTTCCATGACTCACCTCATGCTGTCCAAGACACTCCCTGTTAAAGAAAAAAATCAGAGATTTAGAAAATACATATTTGTTTAGGGGACTTAAAACCGTGACAGAGCTTTTCACACAAAAATTAGTGCAATCTATTTTTTAAAAGTGCAAACAGAGAAAATCATCCATCTATGCACCATAGTGCCTCCTCCTTTTCAATAGCTGTTTGAATTGTTGTGTTTTATAATGAAAATCTCCAAATTTGTTTCATGGGCAAATTAATTGTAGTTGTATATGAAATCAGTTATTTTTTAGAAAGTAATCTAGTTTGGTTCCAAATATCATCTTCTTTGTCTCTACTAATACATTACATCATATTTTTCAGAGATCTGGTCTACTTTTATGTTTACAGTTTTCTCCCTTTGGTTTACTGTTCCTAGGTAAGACCTGTACTTGGATCAGAATTGTGAAGGTATTAAACGGTGAATCATTCAAACACTGAAATCAATCTTTAGCTCAAGTTAATTTGAAAAGTATCTTTTTCTTTTTACCTCTCATTTCCTATCTGTCATCTCCTTGATTTGTCTACTAAAATCTTGTAAGGGAGAGTAATGAAATAATGAATATTCAAGCTAAAATATGTGTAAATCAGTTCCTAAAAATTTCCAGAAGTTTATTTCTAAAAAATATATCCCTGATAACTTATCTGACACAAAATAACTAACAAGAGTTACAGATGATGTTTAGGACAGCAGGCTACTAACAAGAGCAATTAGTCACCTAGTGTAAGAACCACCAGAAGCAGCACAGGAGCCTGTTCTTCACACAGCTCAACTACCTTAAATCCACAACCATCTTCCTATATCCAGCTAATGTGGCTTCTAGAACCTCTGCATTCCAGTGCAGCACACTTCTGTTCCACCGCAAGAGTAAGCTACTCAACCAGACTGATTGTCTTCTGCCATATAACTAGATCTGTAAACGAGGAATTCCCCATGGCAAACTTGCATTCAAGTTGAGCTGTAACGGTGTCAGATGAACTGCCAGGCACATAGAAAACTAGCAAGATCACTGGGCTCAAATAGTAGCAGCTAGTTTTGTATACTGCTTGGATGGCAGTTACATATGGAATTCTTCAGCTTGGGAGCTATCTTGTTTAATTATTTTTTCCCCAGTAACTTGGAAGAGACAAAATGCACCAATTTTGCAGATAATGCTAAAGGACAGTACAATCAACACATTCAAGTGCAGGGGCACCATTCAGCATCTAAACAGGTTGAAGGTACAGCCTGAGAGGATCCATACAGAAGAGTATTACTTAAACTATTCTCCATTACCAGATTTGTGCAAATACCACTGTTCTGGCAATGATTCCAAAGGAGCTGCTAATGATCTAAGAAGCTGACAGGTCATTTGCTTTGTAACAACACATGGTTTTTCTTATTTTGTTAATTCAGGAAATTTCTCTCATATGACTTAAAAAAAAAAGAACGTTACAATTGGAAAAATCAATCAAGAGAGTTGGGATATTCTAGAATTAATGAGATCTATTGCTAACAGAACCTTAATTTGCCCCAAGCACTATGAAATGTAACAATGCTTCCTCCAGTTAGAAAATTAAGTACAATTTTTCCCTTATGGTTTCCTTCTCACTTAGCAGACTTATCTCCTCTGGAGAGCAGGCTTCAGACTAACAGAGGTGATTTTGATGTTGAAATTCAGTGGACCAAGGAGAAATACCTTACATAATGCATGATGTTACACAATGACCTCTGCTGAATACCTACATGAGACAGCTTCTACAGCTGGCTTCAACCCAAACACTGAAACCAGATTGCTCATAACACTTGGACTTCTTCACCTTTTGTGAGTCTGGCTTTGAGTTCAAGTATCAGAAGTACTGAGCAGTGACAGCTTTGAACAAAAGTAAAACCTATTATAGCACAATCCTATATTAAGTTCTAAACATATCTACATAGACAGTCAAATAGATCTTTTTATTATCTTTCCCCATCTAGTTCTTACTTCATAAAATGAAGGAGGGATATTTTAAAACCAAAAAGACACTAACACCTGTGAAGTATGCAGAGTTAAAAACAGTAAGAGAACACAACACAAAAACAGACCACAATCCCCAGCATTTTATTTTTAAAATAAATATTGAATTCTGAGTCCTCATTTCATAATGTAAACAGAAGTTCCATCAAATTGAAAAAAAAGTGAAAAAAAGTCATCATCATCATGTCTTCCTTTATATCCTCAGCATCATCATAGAAAGAGTTGATTCAGATCAACTCAAGGAGCAAAACCTTCTGGACAAGTCAAAAATAGAAAGGAAGGAAGCAGTTGGGACAAAAGGTATCCCCGTCACTCACCAGCACATAATAACCATACAACTAAGAAACAAAATAGCAACTCATTGTGCAGAATACTATGATTCCATAAACCAAACAAGATAGAAAACACACAGAAAAAGTCATGTCATTGATGACTACCAAACGTCACAATTTGTATTTTTGTCATTTAAAGGAGCATTACACACCACACATATCAGAAAGAACTGATTTTTACTAACACAATCAGTCCTTTCATAGAGTGAGTACACACTACAAAAATGTCTATTACAGTGCTCCTAGCTTTATGAGATTGGTGTTCACATAGGCTCTTCATTTTTAGCTGCAAATTTGGTTAATTTCAAGTCCATCTCTATAACAGTATAAAAAGAAAAAAAAATCTTTCCATATAAAAACTCTTTTTTTAATTTGGTATTATTTTTAAATACTTACACTGGTACAGGAACCTCACAGGGAGGGCACGGTAGTGCAGTCTGAATGAAGGCTGGCTCAGATGGCTGTTCCCAAGGCCCTGCAGACTGATGCTGAGAGCAAAAGACACTACCTTAATACAAAACACAAGTGAAACTATCTGCTTGGCCATAAACAAACATATCATCTAAAGAGTTTCCAGTTCTAACAAATTCACTTTTTAGTAATTAGGTTTTTACTAATGGAAATCTCCACACCCTCTACAGACAAAAAAATTACAGTTTCATCCTTAGCCTGGTACAGGATAGGAAAATTAAGTCCTGTAGGCCCTAGTGCTAAAAATTAAGCACCAAGACAAATGAAAAAGAACAGTAAAACAATTCTAACCAGTTAATACAGGTAAAAATATTTCAATCAGTATGCTAGTTCAATTACTATCATGCAGTGCATAACACATCTCATGTTAAAAAATGCTAATTTCTGACTTCTAACTTGTGCAAAATTTGATGGTTTTGTAAGTATCAGACTTAAAAATTACTTTTCTGTTCTTATGTTAAAAAAATTGTTTATAGCTGAAATAAAATGTTTTTAATACAACTCCCAACAAAAATCTTACAATCTTTTGAGCAATTCAATTATGTATTACAAAATTACTTAGATTGCAACAAAGGAGCTAGAACCACTTAGCATCATGTTGAGTGCTATCATCATGTGGTACCTCTGTGCTTGATTATGTGTTTACTTTGAACTCCAAACGCCTTGAAAGGGAAGATTCAGGTCAAACCGATGCTCATTGTTCTGAACACAAATAATACACCACTTTTCACTGTCTGCTTACTGAGCCAGTTTGCTTCACAAGTGCTTCGTCATGGCAGGAAACAGGGCACAGATGACCACACGTTAAGGTTCTCTGGCAGGGCTGACGACATGGAGGACACCGCCCAAAGTGACAATAGTGTTTCTCCTGGGTAGAATGGTGACAGGTAGGTGGCCGACTGAAGTAAAATCCAAGAATGAATCAATATGACAGCAGGAAATACGAACACAATCACTGGGCAAGTATGTTCAACATATAAAGAATTGAAATGAAGAAGCTGATGGTGGTTTTTTTAATTAGTTTACGTCTCACCTTCAGCAGGTGGTTAACATTACAATAAAATTAGAGAGAAATTATAAATAAAATTAAAAATCGAAGTTGGATTTACATATTCAAACAGCTGTTTCAATCCTAATTCTACTCTGCACTATGTAATTTTGCTAGACCCAGCAGAAAATATTCTTTTTCCTTTTGCTAGTAAAGTTTTCTAGATAAACTGCCTCCCTGAGGTACTTCAAAATATACCAGAGATGACTTGGAGAAATGAGCAGGACTACAGAGTTCGAGGGCTTGATGAGACAGAACCTCCCACATGAAGCAGGCAAGCTGCTCATGAAACCTCAGTGTCAGAGAGGTATCTGATAGGAAGGATTATTGCTAATCTCCATCTACATAGTCAAGGATACAGAAAAGTATCTGAGAAGTCATAGCTGTAATAACAAGGAACATTTTTTTGCCTTTCAAGGTATATTTTACTACTTTCTTTAAGGAGCATTTAAACTCCATTTAAGAACAGGAAACACACACACTTTCTCTACTGACCTGCACAGCTGCTTGCATTTGGGAGGTCTGATGGTACGCTCTCTGCCACAGGGCACTTTAATGACAGTTTTTCCACAATTGCATTTCACATCTACAGTCTCTGGACATGGATTACAACTACCTAAAAACAAACATATCAACAATATGACAAGCAAGTTAGAAATAACACCCTCTCACATTTAAAAAAAAAAAGCCCAGTCATTTAGATCACACAACACATAGGTATTTTCTATTTGTATTTCAGTCTTATGTAGATATGAAGTAATGTCATCTTTCACCTAAATTCAGAAAGGGACATTGAAAAACTGGTACAATAATGTTTGGCAGATTTTGTATGATATTTATGTTCAGCCCATGTATAATGAATGCTTCCTTGAAAACATCCTCCACCTCAATAAAGTTACTAATGTTACTAATCTGATGTATTTTAAAAAATGTATCTGTAAAACACCTATGTTCTAATTTATAATTCTCCCACACCATTTCTTCACCAAGTGCCAAGTTTTATTATAGTGTAATTTTTACTATTGAGTAATTAAAAGCAAGAATATGAATTTTCTAAAAAAAAAAAGCAAATTTAGACATGAGATTTTAGCTTACTAATCATGTTGCATTCTGAAACTTTAAAGAAAACAAATGAGTGAGTTACTGACAGCAAAAATTTTTAAGCAATTCTGACTTGTTAGCAGGATCTGAAAAGCAGCATCTCAAGAAAGAGATGTCTCACTGGCGAAAGACTGCTGAAGAGAAAAGGATGGAAGCACTACAGTCTTAAATTAAATGACAATAAATTACAGTAAATTAAATAACAATATAATTATCAGCATACACAGAAACATAGAATTGTTTGGGTTAGAAGGAACCTTAAAGATGATCTAGATCCAATCCCCCTGCCATGGGCAGGGACACCTTTCACTAGACCGTACTGCTCAAAGACCTTTCCAACCTAGCCTCAAACACTGCCAGGGATGGGGAATCCAAAATTTCTCTGGGCAACGTGTTCCAGTGCCTCGCCACCCCCACAGGAAAAATCTCTTCCTAATATCGAATCTAAACATACTCTCTTTTCATTTAAAGCCATTCTGCCTTGTCCTGTCACTACATGCCCTTGTAAAAAGTCCCCCTACATCTGTCTTGTAGGCTGCTTTAGGGACTGGAAGGCTGCAATTAGGTCACCTTGGAGTCTTTTCCAGGCTGAACAACCCCAATTCTCTCAGCCTTTCCTCACAGGAGAGGTGCTCCATCCCTCTCATCAACTTAGTGGCCCTTCTCTGGACTCCCTCTAACACGTCAATTCCCTTCCTGTGCTGGCCCCAGAGCTGGATGCAGGGTTCCAGGTGAGGTCTTACCAAAGCAGAGCAGAGGGGCAGAATCCCCTCCCTGGTCCTGCTGCTCACGGGGCTTTGGATGCAGCCCAGGACACGTTTGGCTCTCTGGGCTTTGAGTGCACACGGCTGGGTCATGTCCAGCCTCTCATCCACCAGCACTTCCAAATCCCTCTCAGTAGAGCTGTTCTGGATCTGTTCATCCACAGCCTGTGTTGGGGCAGCCAGGATCTGTTCACCCCCCAGCCAGGGATTGTCCCAATCCTGGTGCAGCACCTTGCACCTAAACCTCATGAGATTCCCAAGGGCCCATTTCTCAAGCTTGTCTAGCTACATCTGCAATATAAACTGAAGGTTTAAAGCTATACTGCCCAGAGAGACTAATATGTGTACAATTCACTTAAATATCCTATTAACGAAGACAACTGACTGCATTCTCAAAAATACAGAAAGGCAGAGATCAGAGATGCAGAAATCCTGAAGATAAGGTGAGAGCACACTGTTCTCAAATCAAGTGTTATAATATACTACAGTAGGAAGCAAAACATTTCTATTCCCTGGCAACACATTGTAAATTTCAGCAAGCATGATGAACATTTAAGAAAAACAGGTAAGCAAAAACCCCAAACCACAAATGGAATACATTAAGTCACCTTTTTTCAGGGACCCCTGCTAAAGGCCAAGTGCTTATTATCACTAACTTCTAATAATTCTGAGATTAGGTACCTTTTAAAGGACCCCATCTGGGAAGTTATTTTCTAGGAGGCATCTATTTCCTTTAACATCAGCTGTCACTGAGATCTGGCAGCTCACTGGAAAATTACCCTGACCTGGTATTACATATTAAAAATAAAATAATTATTCATAACTTTCAGTAGCTATTAAAATATTGGTATATAGGGAGAAATACATGAATATAAATATTTTGAAATAAAAATAATTGCCTTTATTTGGAATATTTTCAAACATTCATGAAGATATTACAAACTGTACTAGACTGTATTTTGTTAAAGCACAAAGAATTTAGAAAAGAAAATAAATTTATCATCTGATATCATTAGTCATTAGCTTCATTATATACAACTTCATTTAGTAAATAGACAATTATACTCTTTTGATAAATTACTCTTCATAGTGTATATATTTGATATTTACATTCTCAAAGATCACTTTTGTTTTCTTACATTGCTTTATTGTTTTCATGTTAATTATTAGAACTTTTTGTTTAATTATAGAAATTTTTAGCCAGGCTGTAAAATGCAAGTAGCATGAAATATAAACAATCATTCAACATAAAAATTTATCCTATAATGCAGCATTAGTTCTTTAGTTTTCCAACCAGAATTTTATTCTATGATTTAGTTATCAACCAAACTAATGTGGAAAAACAATGTTATTGGTTTTCTTTTGCCAGTACACAAAAAATTACATATTTCCAAGACTTTAGAGAGGTACAGGGGATGGAGAAGAAAGGAAATGGGAAGAGAAAAAGAGGCATGGTATACAGAGAAAAATCAAACCACTAGTTTGTAATGACAGATTTAATAGCAAGTTAACAAGTACAACTACCTCTACAGATTTACCTGTCCTCTCCTCCTAAGAGTCACTGCCTCAGAAGGAAAACTGGCTGAACAAGTTGTGAATTATTTCCTGAGCTGTTGCAATTCATACTTCAGAATATTATGGGAAATTACAGAGGCTACTTGGCTGCTGTTTCAGCAGGGCAGCAGCTTCTGTGGGGAAAATTGCTGAGAGGGCAGAAAATTTTTCAGTCATTCCAATTTTACCCCCTACCAAGCAAATGTCAAAACAATCTGCCAGATAATTTTGCCCATTTCCAGCATCTTTTTAACCAAGGTCACTGGATTCAAAAGCAAACTCTTTTGTTATCCTTCTTATAGTCAGTAACAAGTTCTTATTTCCTTTTACCAGTAGGACACCAATGTACATTCAAATTCCATCTTTTTTCAAATTTTATTTTAAGCCCACTCTACCACATTGCATTCTAGGATTTTTTTAAACCATCCAGACTCAATCAGCAGCAGTGACTTCTGTATGTATTTGGACTTAGTTATGCACAGTCAGCGAACAGAATTATTGGGAAAACAAAGTCAAGCCATGGCTTTTGGATTACACAGCTAGAAAGAAGACAAGAGCATTTTCAGAGGAACAACATTAGGTAAAATCACCAGGTAAAAACAAAAGTTGCCACTATGCAAGTCCTTAAGTTCTAACCAGCACTTTCAAACACACTGCCCCCACAAAAAGCCCACATGCAACAATAGAGAGAATTCATTAAGCACCACACACAGTCATGCAAGAACAAAATTTGGCAAAAATAAGCAATATTCCATCACTACAGGGATTCTTCACCTGTTCTTACCTCTGTGGCAGCCTGAAGGACATTTGTGATTTCTGCAGCCAAGAGTCCGTCCACAGACTTGATCGCAAGGCGGACAGTTTCCAGAACAGCACTATTGGAAAAAAAAACAACAAAAGATCTAATATAAATGGAAACAGGAATTTCTGGTATGCATTTTCACTCTTCTACTGTCTCATTTTTTTGATACTTATTTAAAAAAATGTCAGTGCACTTCAGCCAAATTTCCTCAAATTCATTCCAGAAAGAAGGCCACTTGCAAAGTGGTTTAAAAAAAAAAATCAAATTCTAAAATAACAAGAAAACACATGTTTGAATGCATCATGTCAACACACTAAAAAGGTAGAGGGCTTCAAAAAAATCATGAGAACATTTAAAAGTTCAAATTATTGTAATATTTTAACCCAAAATAATTTCAGAAGATGGGACATCCAACAGTTTACCTCACTACTCCACAATTTTTTCCACTTTTATGCTATATTGTCCCCGGCGCAAAAAATAACTAACCATTTTTTTACACACATTTCACCTTGGTATTAAGAGTCAGATAACTTCAGGACCATTTATCTATTTTCTATTCTTATATAACTTAGTAATGTGAAAGAATGAGAACATTTCACAAAACTATCACATTGGCGGATGCCAGGTCAGAAGAGAGCATCACCTTTTCTATTAACTTGAAAGGTACCCTCCCTTCCAACAAGAAATCTGGATTTTTCATCACAGAGATGTCAAGATTGCATTTACTTGTTCTGCAATCTTTTCACATTGTCTCCTCCCAAATTTATCTCAAACCGGGACACACATAAAGTAAATTCACTGTAACAATAATATTCAAAAATACCTAAGAATAACCTATATGTTTTCATGCCTATTTGCACTAAGTAGTCCAACTTTCACAATACATTAATTCACAAATAGCAGACAACTTTCAGGCTTTCTTGAATGAATAAACTAAAAAGATACTTCTGAGTATCAATCAGTCCTTTTGACTTCAAATACGAAGGGAAACAAAACTCCAATTCCCAGTTATCAGACCACTGCACCATGTAGTGGTGCTTATTAGAAGGTTGGGATGGAATGCTGGGCTGTCAAAAATAAAGAGTGTGTCCCTGACAAAGTCGTAAGTGATTCCCAGCTCTTCCTACCAATTAGGGAAATCAATGGTTTTAATTACTGCAGAATGCATAAAGCATCAGTGACTACTCGAGAATCTGAAAGCAAAACTGCCTTTTGGAACTGGAGACTTGTCAAAATCCCCTCCCTGTTTGTAAGGCCAGTGAGTTTCACTTGATGTCATCTTTTTCAGAGAATTCTGGTACACTGTAAACTAGTTTCAATGACATGGAAGGAAACTCCTCTTTCTATACAATAACATGAGGTGGAGCAACAAACTGATGTAAATTTATCTAGATCTTTTAAAAAGTGAACTAAACAATACATTTGAGAAAGATGATCTGTGGGCGCTTACCTTCCTCCGACACTGGTGCTTTTGACAATCCCGGATTTTGGTACACTTTGTTTCACACAGATATGGCTTATGGCACGGCATGCGCTTGGTGTGCTTCCCACAGCGACACTGCTTCTCAACCTCCTGGGCAGCAAGACAGGGAAAAAAAGGCAGGGTATTTTTAATACAAGAGAAAAAAAAAGAAAAATAAAACAGTCTACTATTATCTATAAAGGAAAGTTCAAGGGAAAGAAATATTACACTGCATACACACAAGTGTGTCGTGCAAGATGACAAGTGTAACTGCAAAACGAATTCATACAAAGTACCTCTCCTGCACATTAAACTAAATTCATCCATAGTATATACAGATAATTTAAGAAGTAGATGAGCAGGTTTATCTGACCTTCAGCATGGCTGTCATGTGATAACTACTGTCACCTAGACTTTGTAGCCAAAGCTGGTTCAGGAAGGGGCAACTGAGACCTGCCAGAGCAGTGGCTTTGTAGACCAGACCACAGAAGCTCCAGAGATACCTAGAGCACAGTAAAACTTCATTTTCTTACAAAGAAGAAAACAGTGTTATGTTACACCATCTTCCATGTCACTAGTGAAAGAATATAGAAAGACAAAGCCAGAAGGAAACTAGAAAAGATGGGGGGGAAATTAAGTGTTTTTTAGGGCATAATAATTTAAAAAAACAAAACAAAACAAAAACAAGCCAAAGCAATACACTCATCCAGGTACAGCCTCAACTCAACACAATGTTCAACTACTTATTCAGAACTGTGTTGGGGTGGGAGAGGAATAATGAAAGAATGTGTTGCTTTTAATAAACAAAGTTATAGATTTTGTGACAGATGTGATTTCATTTTCCTTAGGTGACTTGCACTGTTCCAGGCACATCGTTTAAGAGCCCAAACAAAATGTGACCCTGCTACAGTCAGACTAACCTGTCTGCATATTTCACAGGGACCCCGATGACAGCGCTGTGAACATCTATGGATGCCACATTCCAGAACTTTGTCACAACTATCACCACAGGTGGGCACATCTTCTGTACAAGGCAATGTAAACTCTAGGTGAAGACAGAGAAGTACAAGTCAAAATAAAGCCAAAATATTTAGGAAAAAAATGCAATGTATAGTAAGTTCAAATGATAATTATCTTTCATTTTTTTAAAAGCTTCTTTAGAATTACTCAATTATTATTCACATCACAAATTAAATCTTTGGTGCTAAATAAAGCCGTGAAAGCTATGCAAAAGAAGTTAATATACTGTCATCATTGACTATAAGAACTTTTTATGGACCCTGCCCTGCAGAATTAGCGTAAACTACTGACTGTGAAAGATTGGAGGACTTATTATCCAATTTATCATTAAAAAAATGTAGCTTACTTGTTTTTCCACACGGACAGGACCTTTTCCCAGAACGAGGACAGTCTCCACAGGGACCAGCATGACAAACTTGTTCACATGTGTGATTGCCACATGGCAAACATTTCCGACATACCTGAAAAATTCAGAGAAACTAAGTGAATGTAACTACATACCAAGCCAAAGCAAGCCAAGGGCAAAAAGCTGGAGTGAGATGCTTCTGGATGGAATGTCACTTTTTCTGCATTTTGTTAATAAACCTTGTATTTGCTGAGTTCAGCAAATAAAACTGATCATCCCTGCAGTGATCCCGTCTGGAAGACCACAGTGCAATGAGGAGTTAGTGTTTCAGAAAACCTGAGTAGTGCCAGCTCTGTGCTGTGCTGTACATGCAGTTTAGCCTTCAGGCCTACATTGTGCTGCACATACACTTTGGCCACAGGATAAATTTACTGTAGCAGAAGAGATTGGAGGCAGCTGCCACTTGGTACCAGTGATTATGTTGTTTGCCTGACCTTGCCTTTATCTACAAGTGCAGCAAGAAGCTCTCATCTGAATACCCTTTCTGTTTGACTGTAGAAATTGTCATCAAAGATTCTTTCTTGTAAGAAGATCCTACAGTACCTTCAGCAACCAAAATGGAGTCTGTAGGGCATGCTGTACATGTATCAAGGCCCATTCAATGCTGTACAGCTTGGGGTTCCAGAGATCTAAAGGGACATACTATTCTTTAAATTATACTCCTTTTGTCTATCGTGTTAGCTGAAATAAACTGCATTTTAATTGATACTTCACAGAGGCCATGTACCTTTCTTACTGGGATCAGAACAACCAAGTACCTCCTGGTGCAGCCTTCTCCCTGCCACTTAATTTTTTTAATTATTTATATTTTTTCCCAGTCTGTCAATCCACAGCCTTGGTCTTAAGCACAGGCTGCAAATATACTTCAATTAATCACAAAGCTTTCATTCTGCTACAGCCCGAAAAATAAGCATGAAACTCCTGTCTACTAAGCTGTGGTTTCATTTTTATTTTTGAAGGCAACAGCTGAAATTTCAACCTCGAGTACAAGAAAAAGTATACAAAGTTAAATTCACTGCTAGCTTAGCCCTAGAACAATTTCAGAACAGTAACATTTTAACTACTATAAAAATTTAACTGAGCCACCAACTAAATCTCTTCTCAAACAATGCGTTTCTATTTTTGATTGTACTTTCAAAAGTTAAAAAATATTTTTTCTTACTGAATACATTTTTCCAATCTTTAATACACCAAGTAATCAAATTTTATAAAGGTGAGAAATCAGTTAAAAAGGATAGCTTCAACATACCTGATCACACTGCCATTGAGGACTTGCACAAAGTCTCTCTGCTGTCTGTCTTCCACAGATACACGGTTGTTTACTGACATGAGGACAAGGCTGACAATCTCCTGTATGCAATTGCAAAGTGACATTGAGAGTAGGAATTGCAAAAGGATGATGTATCTTAATTGAAACAATTACTGCTCTGAAGTTTAAAAAGGCTGGTCTACCTGCATGACAGGAATTCTCACAAGAGTGTTGTCCACACAGCAACGTTCGTCCACATGGCAGGCGGCAAGACCACTCCTTGGTACTGCACCTTCGGGGCACTGGTTTGGCTTTCTTACAGTGACAGGTGGTTGTGACCATCTTTGGGCAAGGTGGACAGGGTCCTAAACACAGGAAAAAGAGTATCTTGCTAATGACCATTCAGCAAACGCAGCATTGACTATATCTCTTTCAGTCTGAGAATTATTAAATATACTTAACAGATGTTAAGTTGAACTGTGTATCAGGTACCTAAATACAGGTCACACAACCAAGAAACACAAAGGATTTACCTGGATGACAGAGCAGCAAACATTTATGACCACAGGAAGGTTTGAATTCCCTCTCACATATCTGACCACAGGAGTGAGGTACCAGCCATGGGTCCACTGTTGGATTCTCCACTTTTCCACAGTAACAGTAATACCTACTGGGAGTTTCAGAGCGTTTGTATTCAAACCTGCATTTTGGACTACAACAAGGGAAAAAGGAGTGAAAAGAAAGGCAATTTTTTTAATCAATTAAAAAGAAAAATAAAACATTTTTTATCATTTTGGCTTCCCAAGACTTTCAATGCTACCAGTTAACATTTTTACAACTAACGTAATGAATAACAACAATATACAGTAACAAAGAATAAAGGTCTTTCTACATGTCAGATTTTACAATACATTCATCAGAATGTCTAAGGAATTGTCCTGTCAATGCAATTTCTTTTCTCTAAGAATATATACAGACAAAAATTCAGCACAGCAAAAATGAGAAAAATTTTTATGTCAAGCAATATCAAAAGAATCTATGCAACCATAGATACTTAAATAGAACCAGTTTTAAAAAAAAGGGATTAAGAACCTGGGGTTTACTAGTAGCAGTCTATTAGCCATGTAAAACAAAGTTTAGCAATGCTATTAAAACTATGCATAATAATTAGAATTTTAACTGAAAATTTTTAGATTCAAGATGTACACCTTCATTTTTTACCCTTGGTGTTTGACTGAAAATAAAAAATACATTATTGCTAAGGTAGATAGACACTAGAGGTCTGGAACTTAGAATGCCACGTGCAAGCCATGGACAAGGGAGGCAACACAAGGATGAAGAAACAAAGCAGTTCACACTTCTGGCTACACTGAGAAAAGATCACAGACAAGAAAGTTCCCCTCAGAGAAGAACAGAAAGACTCTGAAAGACTTGTGCACTCATTTTTATCAAATAAAACATCAATTTGCCCTGATAGAACACATTACAGACCATGAGCCATGTCTCAATAGTGATAGCATAGCTTTAGCATGTCCTTAAATGTAAAATAAAATATCATTCACCTGGAATGTTTTTCATTATAAACATTATGTTTAAACACAAAACGAGTTCGTAGTAGAAGAGGGGTTATCCACTTGAGATGCTGCCAGCCAACAACTGACTATTTCCTAAGCAAACCCGCTTAGGAAATTTTATTCATGCAGCCACATTATCTTCTTCTTTACACCATCTCAAGTAAAACTGCAAGACTTGATTTAATGTTTGGATTATACTGAAACTAACAAGATAAATAATAAATCCCTACATCTTTATTTGACAATATTTTTTAAACTTATTTCATGGTCCCAACTTTAAAAGTGAAAAATATGTAAAGCCATTCAGAAATAAATGTCAGAAGCTGAGACACATGACAGACAAGTTACCTTCTCAGAGGTTAAAACAAATTTGATGCAGCAAGGTGTTAATATCACTGTGAAATTTTTCTGAATCATGTTAATAAAAACTTTAAAATAATTTTAAAAAGCAATAGAAAAGTCAATCTTCTAAACTGGGGGTTTTTTTTGTTGTGTGCATCATTTACAAGTACCACTCCTTCTAAAGTAACACCAGTTCGCGTGGTTTTCCCAACAGAAATAACTTTGTAAATGTACCACGAGGAGCTCACCATGGCCAGGGATAATCTTTCTTCCCAAAATCATCATCCGTCAAAGGAGAAGATACAAGGAAAAGGCTGTCCTTGGCCCACTTTTGGATACATACCAGATGAAATATACAAAAGCATCCACAACAGCTCCAGACCTAAAGAGCAGACATCAAATGTCAATTGCTTTATATTAGGTTTCTGTTTCCATTGACGAACATTCATAATATCTAAAGAAATGTAAGCTTGCTATTTTTCCCTTTTAAAATGATGCCTTGGAGTGGCTACCTAGAACAGAGGCCAGACAAGATGAAGAGAATAAGAACCGGCATTTATCAAAGGGCCTTCAATAGGTATACCTCAGGCAGTCAAATGCCTTCGCTGGGAGAGGCCACACCCAAGATGGACGACTGGTCGCGAGTTTTCTACACTTTTATAAGTTTTGATCAATTTACATATCAGGGTTAATCCTCTAATTACAGCTTCAGGTAATGAAGTAATTTACCCCAAGTCTGTCCCCTCTTTTAGAGGCTTAGTTTACATATTTGAGAGCCTGGAACAACAAGGTGTCCTTGAGTCCAAACCTAGAGAGGATTTATTATGTCTAACCAGAATGTGAGAACAGGAACTAACAGACTATATGGAGTTTTAGAGCTACACTAAAGCAGTTCAGGATCTGAAAACTCTAAAAGCTAAATCTTAAGGCATCAAAAATGGTTTTTCAAAGACAGATTATACCTGTTGTTAGCTCAATACAGGCAGTTTTACTCCTACAGATTCACACCTATAATCTTTTTACCAACTCCTGTGGGAAGTTTTTGCCAAGGCTGATAGAGCCCAAAACACTTAGATAATCAGAGAAATGTTGATTTTAAACACATTGTTGGAGTTCATGTAGCACAAACTGATGCCCAAAGAAGGACTATTGCCAACTTAGCTCTGTTCAGACACAGCTTTGCCTAGCAAAGCTGGAAAGTCCTGAGCGATGGGGACTCCACAACCATCCTGAGCAAGCTACTCCAAGTGTCATACTACCTTCCTAGTATACCCAATCTGCATCTTCCAAGACCCACTGTCCCTTATTAAACCACCCGGCACCATAAAGACGACTTTGGCTTTACCCAAAACTATAACAATTTGGTAAGAAAAGTGCAGAAGAAAATTTTAACTTTTTTTTTTAATAACTTAAGACAATGTTATGAAATTAGACTGTGACAATACAGAGACTTTCCTCATTAACTTATGTCGTTGACATAAGTTTCTAGAACTATGGTAACTAACTTCCAAAAACTAAAGCTAAGCAGGAGACATAACATAAACAAACAGACTTGGCTGAAATTACACAGATTCAAGATCATTAGCAAACCACTGAGTTATAAAAGAAGTCTTCCAAGTTACCAAATCATCTTACTTCTGCTAAGACTAACTCTATCAAGACCACAGAACTTCAAAAATTAATCTAAACACATTCATTAAGGTCTGAAAAAATATGGATTAAATATGTTAAGAATTCATAAAAAATATATTGCATTTCTTTTTAGAAAGTTACTGACTACAATTTCATCAGGTACTTGTAGTCTGTGTATATCTATCATAAGAAATTAAAATATTTTCTGTACTTCTTTTCAGTGTTATACATACAGTTGCAAACATGTTATTGAACAAGTAACTCAAACAGAAAGATGAAAAAATATTTGTCCTGAAACCTCTCCCATATAAAATGTACCTACATGAAATAGGAAAAATTTCTCTGACACACACACTTATCTTTCACCTGATCAGCATTGAGGGCAGCAAAGTTTATCTCACCTTCCCTGTTGTAAATCTAACAATAATCTCCCTGACTTGCCAGTACTTCATGTTTTGATTTGCTACTCCATAGCTTATTGAATACACCATTGCAAGCACTGGCATTCAATCACTTATCTTTGTCACCTGCTACTACCTAAAACCTAAAAATAGCTATTTTACACTATAACAAACACATGACAAAAAAAGACATATTCTGACTAAAAGCTATACATATAACCACTTATGTCTTCAAGTGTTTCAAAATCCAAAGATGCCAAATATTGCATTTAGTACTCTTACCATTTAAAAGCTGTAAATCCCAAAAATAACCTCAGTCATATAATACAAGTTATTCCGACAGTTACATTTGTTTTGTTCTAAAAGATCACTGTAAAGTACTTACAGCTTGGTTCCTTTTAACTGAAGCAATGCAGATGAGACAAGTCATAGCCCCCGACTGAAAAGCCTCATTCATGTACTGTCTTGTACGTTCCAGTTCGCTTGCATCTCCATCTTTAATGTATAAAGATTTTTAAAGCAATCAGTAATGTCTGATCTGTTACTTTGTACACATTGAGACTGCTTCAAAAGTATTTTTTCTCTGAATAAAGCTAGTCATGTATTATTAAAAAAAAACATTTAAGACAGTTTAAAACTATACCATTTCTTCAGCACAAAAAGACAAGAAGTACTGCCAGCATGCACTGCTGGGGAAAAGTATATTTTATGTAAGACATCATGATAAAGAGTCCTCCTTCCAATTACAGAAAAATTCTAATACACAATGATACTGCATTGCTTATATTTTCATACCAAAATAAGAGTCAATAAAGGAAAAAAGAATTACCAGTTTGACTGGTGTAAATGTTAAATGTTTTGTCCAAAATCTTCCCTTGTTTTACTTCAGCATCTTCATCATCATCTTCAGATGAGGAGCTTAATTGGGCTTCAACTAGCTTTTTTGCTGCAGCCTGATTAGCCTTTTTAATTTCATCAAATTTCTTCAGTGAAGATAATTCTATTAAGAGAAAATACTAATGATCATGAATACCACGACAGTTAATCATAAACACCAGATTCAGTACTACATACTTTGAATTGTCCTTTTCTTTAAAAAGTTTGCTGATTTTTTAAAGAGTATTACATCACTACATCATCAATACCACACAGAAAGAAATAAACTGTATTTACTTCTTTACTGTGTATTATTATAAAATTCACAGCAGGAATTATTTTATCTGTCAATTACTTCTGACAAATTCAACTAAGCATACCAGAATATAGGCATCTATAAAGCTGCTTTATGAAAAGGATACTTAAAAAAACTCACACATCCCACACAAGCACAACTGTCATAGCATGAGGAAGAAAAAAAACCCAAAACATGCAATTACTGAGAGTTATTATAATTTGCAGATACCATACAGGTAATTCTCCAGCATCTGGTATTTCGTAGATTATGACTTTCACTGATCTTCCTCAAGTTCAACAAATCTTTATTGCAATAGTGTGTTCATGCTATTTCACTGCTGGCAACATTAAAAGTAAACGGGTACTTTAATGTAACCTTTTTATAAATTATTGTACGTGAAATAGAGAAAGGTTCTCACACGGAGGAACAAAATTATGTAGCTTAATAGAGTTCACATTAAAACAAAATGTCTTTAAGACAAACTACAGAGAGATAGAAAGGTCTTCAGGAGATCACTAGCTTTCTGTATTAGACTACTGGACCCAATATATTTACCGGGATTTTGTCAAGTTTAGTTTTAAGGCTCTTATTAAGAAACTATGCCTTTGGCACTTGTCTGGTGTATTTCCCGAGGATGAACTTGCACTCGCAGCTGCCGAGCGCACCGCAAGCCCGCACTTTTCCCAGACCGGAGCAAGGTGCTTCCCTGACCAGCGCACCTGTCTCTACCGAGCAACTCCCCTGGCTGTTTCCAACCGTGCCAAGAAACAGATGCTTCGCCCATTATTTCACACTTTACTCTTCTGCTCCAAGAAGAAGACCATGCACCCTGTGCACCTTGGCGAGGGCTCAGCCTCTCGCCACTGCCTGAGGCCTCCGCGTCTCTCCCCGGCAGGAGCCTGCAGGCAGGACATGGCACATGGCGAACACCGGTTCGCCCCC
>VYZT01063912.1:119051-131292 GCA_013400735.1 Pomatostomus ruficeps
ATTATTAATTTATGCTTTAACAATCAAAATTGCAGTACTCTCATTTCATCAAATGACAAAGATACTTACTCATCTTTGTTACTATTATTGTTAATATTGTAGCATGCAAGTACTCCAGGTAGATACTGTTGCCTGGGGAAAAACGAAACAACACAGTTACATGATATCTGCTGAAATTAAAAAAAAATCTCCTAAATATTTACAATAAGCAATAATTGCAATAAGTAATAATCTTTAAAACTTAGTATATTACTAAGAGTGAAGAAAATTATATGATAATAAGTATCTGTGCTTAGATAATCCTATGCAAATTATCAAATTTTAAAAAAACATACTGACACAAAATATATTTGACATACCTGTTTTCCCCTTTGTGCATCAGTCCAGGGTCCTTACTGGTGTCATGCACTACCACGCTGGGAACAATTGTATGGGAGTGATGGGTCTCAATCACTCCTACCTTCATGGTTAAGTTTGTTTTAACTTGGATGATTGAAGAAGACTGAATAAAAAAAGAACCAAGTCATTTCACAACTAGAAGAAGTAGCTTTTTTTTCCCCCTGAAAATGAATCCTTTACATCCTTGCTTTCCTGAAGACCAACAAGAATATTTGCAATTCCCACCAGACAAGAAAATGACCAGGCAACTGCTGCTAAAAGGAATGTTGTACACATCTTTAGGGAAGCATTAATTTAGGTCTTTCTCCTGAGTTTTCACACATCCTTTGAAAAGATTTAAACAATTGTTTTTGAAATATCTAGCACTGTTTCTTTTGGTTTTGAACCAAAGGCTTGAAACACTATATCAAGATATATAAACTGTTTCATGCACAGGCGACATCCTGAAAACCAGACTAAAAAGTACCCCCTGGTTGTAGGTCCAAAGAAATCTCAGTATATCTGATACCTGAGGCTTATACACTGTTGAGATCAAAGAGTGGTTTCTATAAATAAGAAGGTAAGCCTGAGGTAGTAGTTTCCTTATTCATATAGCAGGTAGTATATAAACACCTAAATAGAAATGTTAGTGGCTCTTTATGTCTGGCCTGTGCATCTCAAGGAAAAAAAAAAAACAACTGAAAATGCTTTATAGCTAATACAGTGCATTCCACTGCACAATTTTCTGGCATTGGTGTAATTAACTTCTGGCCTCTTTTTTCACCACTTATTCCTAAAGTGCTGTCAGTTATATCTTGGCACCAGGCATGAATTCTGTCTCCCAGTGTGATCTGCTCTTGCCAGGACCAGTTAGATAGGATTATAAAACAGATGCTTTCCACTGCAGTAACGGAATCATTGCATATGTGGAATCAGAGTATAGAGATGTCTGTAAGCCATAAACTGATCAATGAGTGGCTGTACCACTGATGAGTGAAGTCAAATGTCATAGGGATAAGTCTTGAAGCAGTGTATTCTGGCACATTGAGAAGCAGAAGCAGAATGATACAGTATTATTGTATAATATAGTATAATCTGACATATTACTGCCAGACTTACTTGACTTCCCATATGTGTCAATGAAACTAAAAATATGCCTATACAGGAAATAGGAGAGGAAATCCATGTTTCCAGTACTCATCAAACATGAATGACACATGATGCAAAAAAAAAAAAAAAAAAAAAAAAAAAAAAAAAAAAAAAAATACAGCAGTATCACAAAATCATAGAATATTCTGATTTGGAAGGGACCCACAAGGGTCATCGAGTCCAACTGTTAAGTGAATGGCCCACACAGGGATCAAACCCACAACCTTGGTGACAACCTTGGTGTAATTAGCATCATGCTCTGACCGAGATACAACATTCTACAAAACAGAAAGATAAAATCTGAAGATTAAGATGTGCTATTCAATGAATAGTCCTAAATGTAGCCCAATACTGCTGGTCAGTCTTTAAATGCTTGCCAGCAAGCATCAGGTCTAAGATAAATAGACATAAAAATATTCTAAATTTCTAAGGTATGGTAAACTTTAGGTTAGATTCATCTGGAGACTAAAAGCTATACCAGGGTTTTCATGGACTTACTTCTTGAAAGTGTGAAGATTGAAATTACACCAGGTTCAATTAAGTAGCTTTATATCTGCTTACAGGTGCTCTGAAAGCTCTACTAATGCTGGCACACAAAATTCCATCCTGATTAAACCTACATCTTCCACAGGGCCACACAAATAATAGCGCAAAATAAAGCTGTGTCCAACTCAGCACCAGACAAATGCAAATGCATTAATCTCAAGGGAAATAATTTCTCCAACAGAGTGGGCTCTAGTTTAGTCAGTTCATGTTAGGCCTCACAGTACCAGAATTTCTACATAGGCACATATTTTTCATGTTTACATTTCCTCTTTGAGTCTTCTTTAGTTTCAAGAGCAAAACAAAACAAAACAAATAAATCTTTGACTTTTTTCTCCCCAGACATACTGATTTGCACTTGTACTAGAGGTTAAAAATAATGATAAGTGTGATAAAATAGGACATGTCCAAAAATCACACCCATCCAGAGTATGTAGCCTGGAGGTTAGGGAAAAACTTGTATCCTCTACATTCCCATGCTCTTCAGGTTAACAGGATTTTCTGTGCATTTTTTCAAATAAACAAATTCCTCTGTCTCTGTTGGTGTCTATTTTAAGTGGAGGCATTGTGGATACTGTGTTATCTGGGGAAGCAGCCATGGCAGGCGTGTGTGAGATTTGCTGGGAAAGAGGAGCTGCCACTTGAGGCAAGACTGGACATTTCATATTACCAAGGCCTGGAAGCATTCAGTGGCATAGAAATTGAAGTATTGACTACCTTGTAGTCTCAAAATACCAAGTTTGAATGTCAAGCTTAGGTGAGCACTGCACCAGGTTATTTTCCTTGTCAATCAGTCACGACATGTAGCACAACAATATCTTCAAATTCCACTGGTCTCAAAGCAAATTGTGGGGAGTTTAAGTTCCCAAGTCTAAGACACAGGAATGCTAATGCAGCCTGTGCCCAGTGCAAGTTGAGCGGACACAGTAATTAAAACTAGTTTGTGAGCTGTTTTTACAGCATTTATGTAACCAAACCCCCCTACTAGGCACAGTAGAAAATGTCACATTAAACCCAGTGGGTCCAAACATATCTTAATACACTTTCGAGCATTTCAAATTTTTTTACTAAATTGTATCACTATCATGTTTCCTATGCTGCAGACAGACATATTTCTTCTTAAACTGACACGTCACAAATTGTTACACTGCTTTTTAATATTGGGATGCACATTTTCACATCATATTTAGGTAACAAGTTCAAAAGGTAATAGATACTTTCTTTAGAGATATTTTGGATTTCTACCATACGGTTTTTACTGTATCATCACAAGTAGTTTTCTTTTATTACTTTGGATTTTTTAAAACGTAACTACTATGGTAAACAACAGAGTTTTCAAGCATTATGACCTGAAAACTGATTATATTAATCACTATACATCAAAATCTTTAGGGCTGCAAGAAAATGAAGGCAATATTATTCTTTTACAGGATTTTGGTGAGTGGAAGATCAGCTTCTATCTGTTCTGCTCTTAAATAAAGAAATCTGTATTTCTCCCTTTCTTACTGGCCCACCACATTCACATCTCTAGTCGTTATTTTCATAGTGAAAAGGCTTTAAATGAGGCTACTCTGGAACAGATTTTAGCATCATATAAAGATCTAATTTCTTCTTTACAAAAAGCAGCAAAAAAAAATCATCATTAACATTGAAATCTGCAGCATGCTGCAGCATGATATGTCTTTTCTAATATGCTAAGAGTCCTTAGCAGTTCTGCAATAAGCAGCTTCAACAAGCACTGTGCATGCTTACCTTAGGAGTGTAATCTGAGATTTCAGTCCTTTAAATCAGCCACATTTCCTTACTATATAAGCAGAACCACCATGAAAAGCTAAATATAATCAATGTTTCATAAATAAATCCCTTACTGATTGATTTCACAAAGAGCCAGCCCCCTGTGCAGTTCTCTGAATCATCCCAAGGAAGGACACAGTTATTAGAGGAGGATTTCCTTGACCTAGTGATGGATTTTGAGATTTAGAAGGAGATGAAAGTGACAGTGGCAGTCAGTATTATCCCTCACCTGAGCAGAAGCTTACTAGCCTGATCTACAAGCACAAGAAATGACAAATATTGGAGTGTTTTGAAACTGAAAAAAAAATATTGTAAATAACTATACATTTAGTATTGTCTGCTCACTTGTTTTCTTAATATTGCAGATGCTTTTTAACTGTAGTAACAGTTTTTCACTCTAATAGATAAAACACCATAAATGGAAATTTCCTGGTTATTTTAATGTGTATACCATATGGCTGAAGAAAAGGAAATTACATTTTAAACTACTTCAAATTCATAACATAATATCACATCACATAACATATTTTGATGCTTAAAAATCCAGTGAAATATGGATACATTTTTAGTGGAAAATGCCATGATGATGAAGTTTTAAGACACTGAGCTGATCTTCAACTTCAGTATGAATTTTGACTTGGCAAAACGGTCTAAGTAGCTGCATACATCATCCATTAAAAATGTGCAAGAGTGCATCTGGAGTAGCCAGAGAGACAAGTAAGGCCCCATGAGGATCCTAGCATATATGTCAAACGAGAGGATGGTGTTTGCATACTCACCTTTCATATTTCACTGCTGGATACCAAAAGAATAAGGAAAACAATGTTCTCTGAAGCTTGATTGATTGATTTTTAAACCTGGAATGTTTTACATGGCCCATTTTGATTTAAAAAAAAAAAAAAAAGCTTTCAAGCAGCAAAAAGACATAAATGTTCAAACTCAAATTTGTATCTTTGTCACAACTGGGACATAACTAATGTTACCGATTTACATTTTAACTTTGCTTCACAACAAGCAGGATCCAGGAAAGCAGTCCAGCCCCTGGGATTCCAGGACTATGATACATTTGTTTCTATAACCAAGGGCAGCAGGAAAAATGCCATTAGCAATCATAGGAACCAATTTAAATCTTGCAGCCCACGTGACTGAGTTTATAGATTTAATCACAAACCCAAAGCTCAGTATCAGGAGTCAGCCTCCTGACCATAGAAACAAATTAGAAACATCTGCTGCTATGACTTTCCAACCCTGAAGACAGACAGTCCATTTTCCAGAAAAGAGAATATGCATTTGAAATTTAACGAATAAAAATTATTTTAAATAAGACAGTAATGGGCAACAAGGAAATGCATAATCCTATGCACAACGGAAGCCACATACACCAGTTTTGAGTAAGATACATAACATAACAAATAGATAAAGAAGTGAATAATCTTCTAAATTCTGGCATATGCTTCACTATTGTCTTTGAAGAGCTGAAATGCAACTCTTATCCTAAAATCATAGATATGAAAGGAATCTCAGAAGGTAACTGCATCCAACTAGTATTCAATCTTGATCAGTTTTACCTTTGCCATTCTCAAGGGTTTTAGCCTGGTTTGCAGTCTGAAAGATGTCAATGTTCAGTGCTGAGCAGTGATTTTGTGAATATGTGGCACTAAATGGCTGGGACATACGCCTTGTTACGTGTCACAAAAGAGCTGATACACCTTTTTACTCTGGTATAGAACTGCCAGTTTTCTTCTAAAATAATAAGTCCTGCAAACAATGCTAACTTATTTTTTTCTTAATTGGTTTAGCATGGAATTTTTCAAAGCTCTCAAAGAGAGGAAGATGAGTCCTACTAGGCCTGGCCAGGTCCCATCTGACAGTGGCAAGGACCTCACTAACCTGTGAAGAAGTTTGCAGGACAAATTCTGGATGAGCTCAACACAGTGGTGTCAATTCTGCCTCCTTTAAAAGCCAGTTACATAGCTGTCATTGACTTCACTGGTGATTACATTAGTTTAGCATCAATATTTTTTCATGGATATTTTTCCTGTGACTCAGTATTCCAGTGAAGTAACCTTGACTGATGGGAGAATGACGGCACTAATGGATTATTGTTTTAGTAGGCCAACTATAATCTGTTTTTGCATCTTGCATTGTCATCATCTGTAATTCTTCTCAATCCTGTTAAGGCTACCTGTAGTTTCAGATACCCATTGCCAAAACACTAGATACATTATACATATGTAGACGTATAAATAAGCAGGTTTTAATGGCACAACATTGCCTTTCAGCTTACTGTGTTGTAGCTGTGTAAATACTCTGCAAATACTGTTCTGTCTCTTCTAGTGCTGATGCGATTTCAGCTATTAATGTCATGTTGGAAGTGCTGTAGCTGAGAAGGCTCCAGGGCTTCTGGCTTATTTAATATGCTCTTGTGTAGAATTCAGTGTCATGAAGCTCAATGGGCCCCAATGAGGCTTGACAGGGAAAATCATCAGTGCCAACAGTGTCTCCACCAGTAGGTGGTACTGTATTTTTACTTTAGGGTGGGTAATGGAGAGTGAAATAGAAGCAATTTAAGATGTGTGTTGGTGTGTTGGATTCCCACGTGCAGGTGAGGCTGGAATCACAAAGCACTGGACAGATTGCAAGCACTCAGGCACAGAGCACAGCACCACACAGTGTGCTCAAAAACTGTGTCAAAGCCTTTCACCATCATCTCCCAGGTCCAGAGCCTAGTTTTTGCATGACTACTCTGCACAGGGACTAGCACTTTTGAAATGTCCGTGCTGTGTCTGGCCATGCCCAGCAGTTTTTTCTGTGCCCTGAGATGAACCTGCAGTAAGGGTTCAGTGGGTGTCTCTCCCCTGAGATGTCTCTTCAACTCCCAGCCTGAAACCTGCAAGGAACAGAGAGACTGGCTTATCAGAAAACTCTCAGAAAAATACTAGATCTTCATTCAATAGTATAATTGGGATACAAAATAATTGTAGTAACCCTACAGGAGTTCCAGAAGCTCTGTACAGTCAGTATTTCTGTCTAGCAGAATTTTATTTCATGTTAAAACAACATAGGAAATCTTGGTTGGTTGCACAGAATAATGATGCTAAAATGTTTACACATACAAAGGTGATTCAATTGATATTAACTCTGCTTAAACAAAAATCATCAATATATTATACTGCCACCAATAAGAGTGGTAGAAAATGCACTATAGAAAAAGAAGATTTAATAAACCTAGCTTTGCTTGTCTTTCATTCATTGTAATACAGAAGGAGTTAAGGTGGCCCAATACGGGCATTTATAAGGGCATTAGAGTTGCTATAACAATTATAAAGGATTATAATTGTTATAATATAACAATTAATCTCTATACAGCAAGTACAGCAATCTAATAATTTTGAACTTCAATCTAGAGACTTTTTTTCTCAGTTGAAGTTCATTTCCTCACACATTGCTCCTGCAGGTCTGCACTAAATCACCAGCATTTGGGGTAGATGGAGTTCCCATGGTCAGAGCTTCATTCACAAATCTACTTCAGGAATTTTTGTGTGGCTCCATGCCAGGATAGGTAAGAAACCCGTTGGTAGCTTCTGTATTGAACAGAGCTCATGTTTTAACACTGTCACATAGCAGCAACTGCCAGCAGAGTAATGCAGAATAGGGAAGCTGATCAATGATGTCAGGATTTACAAATGTCACAGGCAATTTTCTTAATAAAAAAGAGATAGATCTTGCTTCATGTCTGCACCTGGACTAGCTGCACAGTGAACAGGTTTTCTAATTGTGGTGAAACTTGTCATCACCTTCAGTATTTACAATAATATAATTAAATACTGCATAAGGAACACAATGTATATGCAAAACCCTCAGTAAGATTAAAGAATTTATAACAAAGCCAAGGAGTCACACAAATCATGGTAATTAAGTCATTCATGGCTAACATAGGGGTAAGGATGGGGTTTATTAAGGCACAAAAATGGGTTTTCAATGACTATTTTATTTATAAATGTAAAAGATTAAAATTGGCTAGATAGTCAGTACTTCCATTTTCATTGAAGACCAACAATTAAAGTCAGTTCTTGGTGACTTTAAGGAAAGTTTCATGAAACCTTTCATACATTATGTAATTAATGAAATTATGTAACTACATAAGCAGCAGAATTGTAACATAAATTTTCTCTTGCATTTTCCACACATTTAATGATGGAAAAAACAGCGCAATAACACAGAAAGGCATAGCAGGGTTTCATAAGACACTTACTCCTCTTTTGGAGAAATGGGAACTGCCACAAAGTTGCTTTGACTGTTAGTACATGTGTGTTACCTCATACACAAAAGGTTCATCTGTGCTTAGCTCTATCTGGCATAGCTCCAGGAAATTAAATGGGTCTGTGCTGATTTGCATTAGCTCATGATCCAGGCATTGCTCTAAATCAGTCATAACTGTTGCTTTGAATGGTAAGCTGGCATCTTTTTCCTCTTTATGTCAGATGATAAGATGGTATATCAACTTTATTGTCTTCTATACTTTCTATATTTTCTTTGCAATTTGACCTTTACATGTCATCCAAAATAAAGTATATCAATATTGATAAATTACTTTTATGTCGTTTCTTTCTTCCTGATATTGTCTTGTTCTTCAAAACAAGTTGAGTATGAAAACTGCTTATCATCAGTGAAGTATTCACACATGAAGTATGCCTACTCTCTTCTGCAATAATATTATAGATTGCAAGTTTTTACCTCTATCCATTGATTTGGATTGTTAGTCACAAGTTTTTTTGTAACTTCATATTTTTTCTCAGGAAAACAAGAGTTTCATAGTGGGTTTTGCAGTTTATTACAGTATAAAATATGAAGCATGTAAAGATTTTCAGCCAAGAAATAATAAGTATATAGTATCACTTAGGTTGGAAAATACTCTGAAGATCATTGAGTACAAGTTAACCCAACACTATTAAGTTCACCACTAAACTATGTCCATCAACACAACATCTATACATCTTCTAAATACCTCCAGGGATGGTGAGTTCACCATTTCCCTAGGTGGCCTGTTCCAGTGTTTGACAACCCTTTGGGTGAAGAAAAACCTCCCCTGGCACAACTTGAAGCTGTCTCTTCTTGCCCAGTTGCTTTTTACTTGGGAGAAGAGACCAACACTCTCCTATCTACAACCTCCTTTCAGGCAGTTGCAGAGAGGTGTAAGGTTCACCCTCCTTTTCACCAGGTTAAACACCCCCAGCTCCCTCAGCCACTCCTCATAGGACTTGTGCTCCAGACCCTTCCCCAGCTCCACTGCCCTTCTCTGGACTCGCTCCAGCAAGTCAATGTTCTTCTTGCAGTGAGGGGCCCAAAACTGAACACAGGGTTCTCGATGCAGCCTCACCAGTGCTGAGTACAGGGGGACAATCGCTGCCCTGGTCCTGCTGGCCACACTACGGCTGATACAAGGCAGGATACCGTTGGCTTTCTTACCCACCTGGGCACACTGCTGGTTCATGTTCAGCTAGCTGTCAAACAATGTGTAAACCAGATTAAATATTTCATTCGTTAATTAAATAGACTTTGATCTCCATGGTCTGCTAAAGGACTTGGCCAGTACTGAGGCACATTTGCAAAAGTCTTAGCTGCATTGTTTCTCAGTACTCTTGCTGTGGATACTGCAGCACAGTGAAGCCCTGAGCAGCAGGTCAGCAAGAGCTGTGCCAGGGGAAGAGGTGGTCTTTGGCAGCTCACCCTCTCCCACATTTTCTGCTGCTTCAGCAGGACCTTGTGGATATTGCCACCTCCCTTCTCAGCAGATCTGCCAACTGAGTCACTTGCAGGATGGCAGCAAGCTCAAAAACCTTGACACATTTTTGCAGAAACAGGGTGTGTGTTGCCCTGAGTTTTGCAGTTCTCAGTGTTTTTTTTCTTTCTGGAAACTTTCTCATACTTCTTCTGTAAACATGGCCATAGTTTCCTAACAACTATCTATGTTCTTTCTAACTGTATGCGTGTTTATAATTCCAGTATACTAAGTAGAGAATTATGATAAACAGATGCTTTGACCAGTGGAATTAAGATGTGTTGATTTCTACCTCCAATCCACGGTGATTTGTAAAAACATATAAATAAAGGCAGAGGGTTCTGCCCTCTCTCTCTTTCTGCCCTCTCCGTCTGCCGTCTCGGTGTGGTCCTGTATTAGCTCTCCTTGAGCTCCTCGGCCTAGTCGGCCGGCCTGACCCGTGCTACAGGTGTGAACACACACAGAGTTGACAGATCTGAGAGGACACAGAACAAAAACAGGAGTTTGGAGCAGATTACAGATATGCATCTGTCCATATATGTGATTTTATCCTATGGGCATGCTTACGTTGTACAAGAAGATCAAAGTTTGCTCCCAAACTTTCAGATTGTGCTTTAAGATTTTAATTTAACTGTTTCAAATATAATTTTAAATTATTGCTCTGGTTTTTTTTAGCAATAACCTGATTTAGAAATGTTAAAGCAGAGGAATCAAACTCTTTTTATCATGCAGCCTACACTGGATCTAGGCCACCTTTCACAGAAGTTGTTATAGAGTAGGCATTGTAAAGATAAAGTGGCATGGTAGTTAAAATCACAAAAACAAATGCAGTGTTCCTTTTCTCCTAACATACAGAGTGTTGGTTACGCTAAAAATTAAATACAGAAATAAAAAATGAGACTAAGACATTGAAACTAATCTCTTGGTTTAACCCCAGGACTGCAAAGTCAAGGATGCCTAAGGTAAGGAAAACCAATTTATTATGCTGATAATGTCATTGTATTTCAGCAGTCTGCCCCAGTGGTAAAACTTTTCAGAACCAATGATGATTAGTTTTCACGCTGTGCTGCAAAGCATGGTTGCAGCTCTAATCTCAATCCTGCATGTCCCTGTGGTGCTCTGTGGAGGTGTGTTAAATTTGCAACTGTTTGCCTCCAATTTGAGAAATTTTTGTGCATGCTAAAGGTCTGCAGACTGTCCCAGGAAGTCTGCTGGGCAACATGAAATGTTTTATTAAGCCTTACATTTTCTAAATGTATTTCACTTAATCATGTCAAAACCAAGACCTTAGACTTCCACGTCGAAACTACTGATTGGGTAATAAAGATAATTATTTCTTATAACAACTTGGACCCTGTTAAGCCACAGGGAGTCATCTCAGGGTATGCATCACCAGGCACTGCCCTTGTTTTACAACGCTGACATAGTTTGGCCAGGGGATCCCTCTGCCTGCCCACAGATCCAATGGCCAAAGGAGCGCTGGCAGCTTGTTACATACATAACTGGTTGCACACCAAGACTACTCACCTCTTCTCCCAGGTGCGAAGGGGAAGAAAATTAAATCTACAGAAACTCCCAGGAGAGGCAAATGCTGCCAAGGTACTCCAGCAGAGAGCTCTCTTCTTTGGATTCAGTGTTCAGCTGGGGACACAGAACTCCCCAGGCCTGGGACTTGATACCGATCTAGAAAGCCCATTCGGGGTCACTCCTGGAGCCCTGCGTGCCCATTCGCCTCCAGGACGGGTCCAGAGGAGTGGCGGGGATGCCGCCTCCATCTCCGTCTCCGCCGGAGAGCGGGCGCGCCCAGGTGCGCCGGGACGCGGCCCAAGCGGGCGGAGCCGGCCCGCGGAGCCCCGCAGCCCAGGGGCATGGGGCCCGGAGAGGCGCTGCTCGCCCGTCCGTCCTGCCAAGCGGGTCAGTGTCTGCGCGGCCGCGGGGCNGGGCTTGCGCGGGTCTGCGCGGAGGGTGCGCGGGACGCGGCGGTGCGCGGAGGCGAGGGCGCGGTGCGTGCTCCTGCAGCCCCCCCTGCCCGCACCGCGGCTGCGGTGTCCGGAGCCCCGCACGCGTAAGATTCTGCCCGGCCCTGACGGCCCGCGGTTGTTTTCCGCCGGGGAGGTTCCTGCACTTCTCCCGTGGCTGCCTCGGGTTAAACATCTTTCCAGCTGTTGTTGGCGCTATTTTTTTGGTGAGTCCCCACTCCAGGTATGCCAGGGAAGGATTCCTTGCTGCTTCTCGGTACACCCACTTTTGGCCCCGGGAGCCACGCGTTGGCAAAGGTGGGCTTGGTATTTCCTGGGTGACCGAGAAGAGTGTTTCGTGTTTCTGCCAGGGGTGAGCTGAGTCGTGAGCTCAGTAGAAATGTTCAAATTATGTGTCTAATCAAAGCAATTCGTTTGCAAGATGATTTAGGACCAGAATCATCGGTGGCCGGTTAAGAGCCAAGTTGGTTGTCACTAACCAGGGCAAGTCAGCCCTGGATTGCAGGATGGTAGCAAGTTAGACTTGCCAGAAGAAATGTGTAGCACCGGGCCGGCTGACCTACCCAGTTCAGATAGAGAATATTTAGGTGTTTGAGGGGGGGGGGGGGGGGGGGAA
>VYZT01063912.1:131307-218629 GCA_013400735.1 Pomatostomus ruficeps
GGTGGCTTGGGCTGGTGAAGAAAAAGGATTTAGCTGAATCATTAAAAAGTTTAGAAGTTACAACAGCAGCTGCCTTAGCTCAGACTGGTTTCCTGTTGCTGCCAGCCTTGAGTCAGAGAGGAGAGATTATTTCTGCAAGGAGGGGTTCTGCTGACAGGTTCACGTTTATTGACGTTTGGAAGTGGGAGGTGAAACTAGCTTAGCTACAGAAACTCTCTGCTGAACAAGCCAGGCAGTCTCAGTGGTTTGTCACCGTCCTGAGCCTTTCCAAGTGATCCTCAGACTGTTCACAGGGCTAGTAAAATAACAGTAATTCCTGGATCAGCCTCCTCTTCCCATGTCTCAGGTGGTTCTTTGATCAGTGCAGTGACATACCACTTTACATGCAAGTGGAACAAATGACATGTTTTTTAAAACTATGAAAAGCTGCTCAACACAATAAGCAGAGATCATAACTGTTCAAAATTACTCTTCTCAGTTACAAATCCAACGTTTCTTTGTGAATGTGAGAAAAGACTAATTCAGAAAGAAAAGAAACAACCTGTGGCAGTCACTGGGTGACTTAGTACAAATGGCATGATTAAATTTTCCTTATTCGATGTCATAATTTATGCTAAGGAATTAAGAACTTTAGAACACTTAGAAAAAGTAGCAGTAGTGTCATGAGAAAGGGAATAAGCCTGTCATTTATCTCCAGCTAAATGAAAGTCCACCAGTCACAAAAAAGGGAGTAGAGGAGTGTTATTGTCTTCACTCTAAAAATCCAACACACTGATAGAAAGCTGCCCTTACTGTTGCAGGTAGCTGAAAGATTACACTTATCAGGAGCATTTACCTTCATCTTTTCTTTTAATTAAAGGCAAGGAGTGTCGCTGCTTCTCACACCAGCCTGGTGTAGCATCAATATAGGTATTGGGAGCTAAGGGTTTTCATTCATCTCTCTGTTGTTATTTATTTTTCTTCACAGAATCATAGAGTAGTTTGTATTGGAAGGGACCTTTAAAGGTTATCTAGACCAACCCCCATGCCATGAGCAGGGGCATTTTTGTCTTGCCCTGATACGTGTTTACTAAGAGAAAACATTTTTATGCTTAAAGGACTTTTCTGTAATTTTGTTTTGTGATTTATTCTTCACTAGTTATGTCAAAACAAGTATATGCAAATTTTTCTTCTAAGACTATGCTAATAGTATAGGATTTTAAAATGCTTTCAGTTGCAAATGCAAATTCTGGTTTTTTACATTTTCCAATTGTAATTTCTAGTAATGATAAGAGGGTAGAATAGTATCTATCCTACATACTATGCAATAGTAATTGCATGTTGATCTAAGTTCTCTAAGATTTTAATCTTCAGCTGTGGAATATGAACATATCCACCTTGTGGGAACATTTTTATTAAGTCTGACTTAATAAAACAACAAACAACTCCTGTTTTATGGAAACACACTTGGCAAACAAGGAAATATGTTTGCACAGCCTGCAAATCAAATTATAACTTCCTGTAGTATGTTTGTTGTACAGTATGGAATGGGAAAACAGGGAGCAGGTACTCACTCTAGTTCTTCACTTGTAAAGGCTGCTGTCTCCCAGAGTTAATTGGAATTAACCAGCATTGCCAGCTGCAAATATGGTATTTTTAAGACCTTATGTATTTTAACTATTTCTTGTTAAACTGTCTTAAATTAATTATCCAAGTCTGCTTATTGTTAATGAAACATGAAGTTTAAAATATGATAAAAAGTAAAGTTTAGCAAAATAGCAAGCACTAGGATTTTAGTAAAAGTGCAGCTGAATTTAATTGAGTCAATGATTAGCTTGGGAACCTGATCTGGAATTAGTAATGATTGATTATCTTGATTATATTGTTTGTACAGCTGCATCCATGCTTAGTAGATCTAAGAAAGTTTTTGACAATGACTAATTTTTCAATTGAAATTTCTATTCATAAAGGGTGAAGAGAGGAACTGGAGAATTTCCAGAGATACTATCCATTATCATGACCTAGAAAATAGACAGGTCAAAGCGAGGAAGAGGAGTTTACTTCACCTTTCACACCCCCCTACTCAAATCATAAGCCCACCAACTCATTGAAAGGAGTTCAGAGTGCATGCCTAATCAGTTTTCAGCTAATTACCATACAAAGCAAAGAATGGGAGGTGGCAATGATATGAATATGCATTTGTATTGAATCTTTTGTGGATAAATATACATTGTAATGCTTTGTGATTTTGCTTGCATATTTGGAAGCGATTCCATGCTAGCCCGGCCGTAATTAATTAATTAATAAAGCATACACTTTCTAACTTTGTTGTTAGAGAGTCTTGTCCATCTCAGTTGGGTATCGATATTATATCTACACCCATATTTTGGTAAATCATTAATTGTTCAGTGAAACACTTTTGACATAACATTATTATTTCTGGAGCTTACTTGTGAACACGGAGGTACATCCTTTTCTACCAAGTCCCCAAGCGGAGTTTTTTTCAATTGGGGGGGAAAAAAATGAAAAAAAGAAAAAAAAGGGAGTGTATTACTGGTGCTGTCACTCATCAGGATGAATCATTCATGTGTTTGTTATTTTAATTACAGGGAAAACATGGAAAGCAAAACTATTTGTTGCATCCCATGCTTTATATGAATCACAGTGGGCTGAGCTTTTGTACTTCTGCAAACTGTTTTATATTTTAACATGTCTTCACAATAAACCTTTTTTTTTCAAAACAGGTTGTTCTTAAAAGTATCCCAGTCTAGATTCTCTGATCCACACTGGTTGCCTGATACATTCTACTGTGAGAAACTGAGATGTCAGCCAAGACTGCCTAAGCCCTGTTGCAGCTTTGCTGCCTGGCCCCTGCTTCCCCATACAAAATAACAACTCCTTTAGTTCTTGGAAATGCAATACCTCTTCTTCCTTTAAAAACACATCTAGGCTGATAACAATGACATCATTCCCACAGACTATCATCATAGTGATACTGATAATGCTTGGCTAGCTGGGAGTATGAAGCTTTGGTCTCTACTCAGGATCACCCAGCTCTCCAGCAGCATTTCAGGGATAGCTGGGGGAGCTGTCCCCTGGGGCCTGTGATCTACCTCCACCCAGGCCTTGTTGAGGTTAGATGAAATTTGCTGTAAAGTGTAATGAGGCCTTCTCCTGAAAATGTTATAATTGGTCATATAAGACTTGGCTCACACAGTGTTCACTGAACAGTTTTAATAAAATGTCTTAGTGCCCATATGCAGTGAGAGTTTGCTCCCTGTTTGATTTTCCTTCCTTTTTTTCCCATTTGTTTTTCCTATCTCAGTTACCAATGTAAAAACAGAAGCCTTGAATAGCAGCAGGCTTGCTTTAACAGGCAAAGTCCAAAATTGTGGATTCAGCTGTGTGTTTGTGGTCTCTGCACAAAAAGAAAAGAGCCCTTTCATATTGAGGTTTCAGGTTAGCTTTTAAGATTTTGAGTTGAATTTTACATGGAAGCTAATATTTTTTTGTTGCATTCCTTGGTATTGCCCTTTTTGCTTGTCTGAACCAATGCAGTGCAAAATACGTATATTAAATAATGTATGCACCTGTGAACTGCAGGGGTGGGTAACAACCCAGGGCAGCATTGTGTACATTGTGTGGATTTTGTGTGTTATTTGCACAGTCAGAAGTTACAAGTGCTCTGGAAAGACAGGAAAAGGAGTGAGCAGAGTGAGGACAGGGCTCTTCCAGAGCTGGGCCTGGGTCGTCAGTCATCTCGCCTTCTTTTTCCGCTCCCAGGTGCTGTGCTCTCTTTCTCTTGCCGTGACTCCTGCCAGGCATGGTGCCAGATCATCAACGTGTCTGAATCACGCTCTCCTTTCCTCACCTCCATGGAGGGGACTGGCAATGAAACAAACTGGAGCATCTCCATGCCTTCTGGAAGCAAATACCACCTCTACATTGGCTTGACTTTGGCGATAGGTTCCAGTATCTTTATTGGCTCTAGTTTCATACTGAAGAAGAAAGGACTTTTGAAACTGACAGACAGAGGAGTCACCCGAGCTGGTAGGTCATGGTGCCAGCGTTGCTCCTGCTGGGCACACAAGCACCTCTTATACCTTGACAAAATCAAGGTATGAGTCACAGATCACATGTTTAAAACTGTACTTTAATGGTGATCAGAAGCCCTGTCTTTGTGAGGGATGGAGATACAGTATTATTATCCTATGTGTGATTACAGGGACTGGGATTTCCGAACTCCTAGGACTATGGGAGCTGCAGGGGATATTAAATCTAGTGAACTGATGCTATTTCCTCACTGGGAGCAATTAGTTACCAAATAAAATTCGCTGTTCTTCTTACCCTTCAAAATGCCTTTATCTCTCTTTTTTCGATCCTTTTCCTCCTCATTTGAGATGGAAAGTGTTAAGCTAGGAACTAGGTTTAGCTTTTTGCTTTGTGTTTTTGCTCTGCTTTTTGAAAGTGCGATGAGTTGTAGAAATGACGTTTATTACACAAGTTTCTACATTTAGTACAACTATGCTTTCATCAAAGTCAACAGATGAAGAGTTAGAAAAAAAAAATTGAGCTAATCTCATGATTTCCTTTGCATGGTTTTAAATGCATATCATTAGCAGTTTTTCTTTTGTTTGCTGTGTTTATTGCAATATACCGTTCCAGAGAATTTAGTTATTTGAAAAAATTGTGATACTGAATATTCCATATACTTATGTTTTAAGTAAAAAAAAAAATCCTGTACACAGGGGCATTTTTCTTTCTAATTTTTTCCAACCTAAAGTAAAAGGACAGTCAAACTGCAGTTGATTGTATGAATATATTGGATCTGACCTGGGAAAGCATTTTGAAACATTTCTTAAGCTCACCAGCAATCCTTATAGACGTTTTACTTTTGCTTGGAACTTTTCCTCTGTGTATGTTTAGTCAAATAGCATTTTTCAGAAATCCAAGTCACAAAACAGTAGAGTGGTTAATAAAATGTCAGTCAAAATCAAATATTCTTATTGATGCATCCAGATAACATGCTCTTCTAGTACTTTGGTGATGCAAATGTGAAACTGTACTTTTTGTGTCTTACAATAAGGTGATCTGTTTCTTCTAAGATGAGGTTACTTTTTATCTTTCAGGACAAGGTGGATATTCTTATTTGAAGGAATGGCTTTGGTGGGCTGGACTGCTATCAAGTAAGTCACCTCTTTCATCTCAGCCTATATGTAAATCTACAAAAAGCAGATTGTTTTAAAGATATTTATTCCCTGATTTTTCACTCCTTTCAGTTAAAAGAAATGTCCTTGCAATCACATTCATGACAAGCTGTTCTGATATGCCATCTTTCAAATACTACGTTTGCTCTTCAAAGCTCTTTGCAGAATAACCACCTTTTCTTTAATTTCTTTAAATGCGGTGGAATTGCATCTGTCCAGCTTCTAGGAGTACTTAGGAGAAAAGTATTTACATTTCTTCAATATTTGTTATTTCCAGAAGCGGTTGTGCAGCTAATTTTGAAATGAAACTGTGCATATATAGTGCAGAAAAAAGATTTGGTTTTATATTTGCTATCATAGCTGTCATACAAAATATTTACAATAGTGTGCCTTTTTGTATGCCCCTCCAAGCTGATCCAAATGTTCTTTCTTCTACAGTGGGATTAGGAGAAGCTGCAAACTTTGCTGCCTATGCCTTTGCACCTGCAACCTTAGTTACCCCCTTGGGTGCACTGAGTGTTCTCATAAGGTCAGTACCAACCGGGAGCAAGCCTTGGGAAATGAACCACTGAGGGAAAAATACTGTCTTTCGCTGAAAGCAGAGATTTTTAATAAGAAAACTGAAAAGATATTTATGGACAAAAAATGCTTTTTGTTGCTTGGTGGAAAGATACTTTGCTTATTTAGAACTGAGTTCTCTGGGTAGATAGAATCAAAAGTCTTGTTCCAAAGGCCACTGAATGCCTTCCCAGTAGCTTTCCACCTATATTACGTATTTCTTATCAGCATATACCACATATACTGCTGATAGAACGTAATTTATCTCTTCCTAGAAAATTGGAGCTTTTTTAAAAATTGTTATCCTGTTCTTCAGTTGTCACAAAACTTTAAATAAAGATACAGTATTCCCTCACTAAAATGTTTTCAAAACTGTTTACATTTATAGGAGCATAATTTCATATTAAGGCATACTTAGTAAACCTTTTGGTTTTGTTTTGTCTTTTTGAAATCCTTCTGGAAAGAAGGCAAAGAAAATTTTAGCTTTTTTCAGTGTCCACAATTAAAATTTGTGGTTCTTCTGAAATATAAATGTCCTTCAAAAATTTATTATTTCCTATGTATGAAGAAACAAATAATTTCCAAGTACTTAAGCACATACAGTAGTGTGGCTATAATAGCAGCATAAAAGACATGGACTATTCATACAAAAATTTTATGGGAAAGAGTTTTATAGCAAAATTAAATTATTGTATTTTAAATGTAAAACTCTGATTTTTAAGACTGAGTATGCTATATGAAACACTGTGTTTGAAACAACATGCGCCACATATTAAAAACCAAACAAAAACAAAAAACCCCACCCAAACAAACAAACAAACAAAACCCCCAGAATGCTTGCAGTAATCTTAACTGCTAAGGCTGCAGCCCTTCTGTCATAGCAAAACTCATGTAACTCAGTGCCCTGCAGTTGTGCTGGGATCAGCATGTTGGTAGATGCAGATTGTTTGGCTGCCTGGCTGCTGCTTTGCAAAACAGCTTGAGTTTCATTACCCTCTTCTTTGATGAGGATAGCAATTGTTCAAATTTTCATGAGAGAGAGGTTGTTATAACTTCACATCAGTGAATTCACTACCCTTGTGTGAAAAAAGTCTCTGTATTTTGATCAGTGGGTTGAATAACTATTTGTGAGCATGTTCATGCACCATTAAGCCTGTCTGTGCCCAAGGTTATGCTCTAACAGGCTAATCGTGCCCTGTGAGTGGTGTCATTTAGGCCATGTTATTGTCCTTATGTTAAATAAATAACCAACCCCATGGTTGGGGTCAGTGCTCTTTGAAGGGGGAGACACACATTCTCTCTGTTTTTGGGGGAGTCCTGGCAAGCCAGGCAGAAAGTGTGCCTGGGTGGGAGAGCCTCGGGAGGGATGAGGAATGGTTTCCAAAACTCATGTGCATTGGTTCTAATGGCCAATGAAGTGCTTTGAACCATTTTTGGAAGAAAGAAACAGTGGGACTGCATACCCTGACCCAGGCAATCAGGAATGAGAAGTTCCTTAGCAATTTGGACCTTTTTTTACACTTCCCTGGAGAGAAGTGATCAGGGTTGCTAAACTCCCCAAAACCTGTCCTTACCTTCTTGGTCATGACCAAATTTCTTGGAAAAACTCCTTACAATTTGATTCTTTCTGGTTTACCATATATCCAAATTCAAAAGAGCTTTTGAATTACTGTCGTGCTACACAGAGAGATTTTGAATGTTTTTTATGACTGGTGGAACCGAATATTTTATTTCTGTTTTGCTGAACAGTGCTATACTGTCATCCTATTTTTTAAATGAGAAGCTGAATATTCATGGAAAGCTGGGCTGTGTGCTGAGCATTTTGGGGTCAACGGTCATGGTTATTCATGCCCCAGAGGAGGAAGAGGTCACCTCACTAGACGAGATGGAAAGAAAGCTGCAAGATCCAGGTCTGTATGCAACTGCAGTGAACACATGCTACAGTCCATAGTGAAGTGTCCAGGACACTGAACAACTCTGGGCATGTACTTAGATGTGGTCTGGTACTTTATATCACTTTCCTCTTTCTTGCAGCCTTTGTTACATTTGCTGTTCTCCTAACAGTTGTTGCCCTTGTCCTGATTGTTGTCGTGGCTCCAAAGAGAGGTCAGACAAACATCCTGATCTATGTTTTAATTTGCTCGCTCATCGGTGCCTTCTCTGTCTCGTCTGTGAAGGGCCTGGGCATTGCCATTAAAGAAATGCTGGAGCGGAAGCCGGTCTATCGCCATCCGCTGGTTTACATTCTGGTGGGTGTCCTGGTGCTCTCGGTCAGCACTCAGATCAACTATCTCAACAAGGCACTGGACATGTTCAACACGTCCTTAGTGACTCCTATTTATTATGTGTGCTTCACTACGACAGTGGTGGCATGCTCCATCATCTTGTTCAAGGAGTGGAGTAGTATGCAGCTGGGTGATGTCATTGGAACCCTGAGCGGGTTCTGCAGCATCATCATCGGCATTTTCCTACTGCACGCTTTCAAAAACACCAACATCACCTGGAGTCAGTTGCTGTCCACTGTTGCCAAAGAACCATCACTACCACGCCGTGAATTTGAAACCAGTCACACTTTGCTGGAGAGCATGGAAGCCCCAGCTTTGGCATATGAGGAGGACAACATTTTATTCAGTCAATGAAACTCTCAAGCCATGTTCATTATCAAAGTATCATGAATTGCAACCTCAGCCCACCCATGTCTATTAGAATGCTCTACTTTCCTGCAGCCCTCTGGAAATTTGTGAGGCCTGTTAAGTGTGGGCCACTCCTCTCTATGCCAGTTGTTGGCAGTAATGAATGAAAATGTTCAGTAATTAACATGACAGACAGAAACCTGGTGGTGATTGTTTGTTAGGCAATGAAAAACATGGTCCTTTTTTTATGCTCTATCTCTTCTTGGGAAATTTTAGCAAAAAAGAATGGTCTTTGTAAGCCACATTTTAAAAATATAATTTTCTTTTAATCATAAAAGACAATCCTTGCTGAAGTGACAGGTACTCTATTATCTTGGTGATGGCCTCAATATTTTTGGCCTTTTTTATATTTTTATAATTCATTGCCAAGTCAGTTTATAGATACTTTACATTAAGGATATTCATTGGAGACATAATATAAAAAAGTGTTTAACCCTTTTAGCTTTTAATATAAAATTTTATACAAAATTTTTTCACTTTTGATGACCTGACAGTGAATGTTGATTAGATGTCACAAAAAAATTTTAGCAA
This sequence comes from Pomatostomus ruficeps, assembly GCA_013400735.1. NCBI lineage: Eukaryota > Metazoa > Chordata > Aves > Passeriformes > Timaliidae > Pomatostomus > Pomatostomus ruficeps. Next base: position 140,276 of record VYZT01063912.1, read on the forward strand.
ATACAATTCTTAATAAATCTCAGCTTTTCTGTCGAAAGAATCCTGAATGGATTGCGAATCCCAGAATATGCCTGTACCTTTTTATATCAAAACTAAGACCAAGTTTAAGAAAAATAAAATTCATTAGAGGCCTGAAAACAGTTGCTACTGGCTTAAAAATTTATATGAGGTTACAGAATTAAGTATTCAACGGCAGAAGAAAACCAGAACATGCAATTACAAGTTTCCACTTTGTTTTATATTATTTTGAGGATTAAGAATGGGCGTTACTTATTTCCATACTTCTTCCTAATACTGCCATCTATTAACTATAACCCATTTAAGCTTTTCAAATTTTTTCCTCATTTTCTGGAAAGGTAATGTTCATTATTAATAATAAAACAGTCCTGTTAGTTTTTATTCTTTTATAAGTGCAAAACACATTTTACAATCCATGCGCTACTTCTAAAAACACTAGGTAAAGGATGGGCTGTAGGGAAGGGGTGAGAAACATCAAAACATCTTTTTTTTTGTTTGGCCTTTTAATCTTTTCTAAAAATGAGTATTTACCTCTGTTAGATGTTTAACAATATGTTAACCTACCAGAGGCCTGCAGATTGCTATCTGTGCTACAGTATGTTCCTCAGCTGTGGTCACTGACCTTCGTGTCACAAAAAAGCTTCCACAGTCTGTGGTTTACTCATTATAATCCCTTATGTTTTCCACTTTGTAAGTAAGTAACTAACTTCAGCAATCAGACATGTGGGTGATAACAGGCTCATCAGAAAGTAGTATTTCCAATCTTTGGATTTTTAAGTGTGAGTCCAGAAAGTTTGTCAGAGGATGCCAACACTTCAGCAGTTAAAAACTGGTTTTAATCAGCTGAGATTTATATGCCAAGCAGAACTTCCCCATGAAGCAGACTATATGCTTTCTAGTGTTCAAAAGGTTTAGTAGAAGAGGACAGTTTGGATGGATAGAAAATTGTTCTGCCAAAGAAAGCTCATAATTCAGCTGTAAGAACAAAAGGGTTGCTGCTTATATTTCATTTATTTGTGTGGCATCACTGTTATCCAGCAAAAGGGACATTTTCACAAAAAATGTACTTGCCTTCAAAATACAATGACATTGTATACATTGTCAATTTGGAAAATTTTTCAGCTAATTGAGTGATGAGACTTGCAGCAATTCTTTGGTGTTAAAATGCATGTGTTAAAAAAGCATCAGAGAAGAAAATCTACTAACATGGTTTCATTACTTCTTAGTTAATGTAGAGAATACTTTGGTTTTATTGACCAGATGCACGCATCAAAATCTTTATAGTTAAAAACAAGTACTGCAAGTAATAAAAAGACTAAAGATGGAGGGGTTTTTACAAAAACTTGAATTGCTTTTCACTCTGAATTACACAATTCAGAGAATAACTGAAGAAAATATTGACTGTAAAAAAGAGAAAAATAAATTAATTTCCATAGTTTGTGCCCCCTTTATTTGCTTATACAGTCATCACTGCATGGCTGTATAAAACCAAATGGGTTATTTGAAAGGAAAAGCAACCAGTCCAGTTCTCAAATGGATGTGTATTGGCATTTTTTAAAGATATGTTATAATACTTTCTTTGAGAAGGGTGTGGACTCTTTTTATACCAACTGCTGGCAATCAATTAACTTGTACCAAGCAAAATTCCTGTATTTTCTACTGGACCTATGTATCTGCTATTATACATACATAGCAACCAATAATAAAAGAATGTTATTTTCTAACAATGTCAAAAAACAAAGTTAATGCTTATTTTCATGGTGTACACGTTAAGAAATAAATTAATGATTAACTTTTTGTATAAAAACATTTGTTGTAAGAGATGTTATTTTTTAAATGTTTATTTATATTTAGTTACTAGTTTGTAGTATCTTGATTTTTATTGAAGTTATGCTAATATTTCTCTTGTAATAAATTATTCATGGTTATGTACTAAATTATCTGTGTTTTTTAAAGAAGGGATAAAAAAGAGTGTCATTCATATTTCTAAGCTAGGGAAGAAAACCCAAAGCTGATGTTTTAGGCATGTCTGTCTCACAGCCAGTCTCAATGGAGAGTATTTCAGTGAGTTGTCAGGTTTTCCAGGCAGTGAAATGAAGGACATTATATAAAGTAATTAGATGTGTTTTGGTATGTAGGGCAAATGGTTAAGAAGTAGAACAAAGCAAACCTCAGAGGCAATACATTGCTAACCAAATTACGGCTTTTAAATGCTGATACTGAACAAATCTTGGCAGCTACTCATTATTACCATACCTCAGGACAAATTAATGGGCAATTAAGTTCATTACACTGACTAAATGTAAGTAGGTCAAGAAGACTAGGTAGGTTAAAAAATCTCTACAATTTTGGAAGGAAATACATCAGTTTTTGGTTTCCATATAAATCTGATCTACCATCTTCGTTTTCTAGCCACACTTGAAAGAAACATGCTATAAAAAAATCTTCATCCCAAAGGGTACATATTCAAAACTTCAAACTCTACTCATCAGGGTTGCATCCTGGAGCTATATGGGGAATTGCATACTTCTAGCAAACGCCATTCTCTCAGTCTTTAAATTCCAGCAAAATAAAATTGGCAAGTGTGTTAGAAATTACCCTTCCAGCAGGGCAAGTTTGCAGGAGCTGACTCCTTTCGGGCAGGTCTTAAAATGGTGCCAGGGTTCAGAACATGGCTGGGAGGCTGAGCAGGAGTCAGGCTGGTGGTGCATGAGGGAGGAGTGATGGTGACATGCTTCAGTGTGTCTGTAGGGCCTCCTGTCTGTGAAATCTGGGCGGGGGGAGAGGGAGGACACAAGAATTGTTCTGAAAACCAAATGGCACTGGAAACAAGTGTCACCAGCCCTGTGTACACTAGTAATTGGGCTGCATTGCTTCTCAGGAGTCCTTTTGACAGGTGAATTCATTTCACTTCCCAAAAATACACTCCATTTTGTCAACAATGTGTCTTTCTTATGGAAAAGAGATGTTTCCTAAGTGGCTGGCTCACAAAAGCTTGGAGTTCTGCCTTTTTTCTTCCCATCCATAATACAGACTTATTCTTTGTTTTCTGATGTTTGATCAGGAAACAGTAGCTACATTTTTACAAATGCTGAACACTCCTAGAGCCTTTGACAGGAGGAGGAGACACCCTGTATGGAGGTGTCTCCTTTACTGCTTTTGCAAATCTCATTTTTATACATGGAAGTTTAAAAAAAAGAACAGCAGATATCTCTTTATGGTCAGTGACAAGGATGTCTCTCACTGTTCACCCATTTTTGCCTGTTAGATTATGGTTAGAATTTGAACTAAGCTCACAGTCACCTTGAGGTCTAAGGTGGCCCATTCAGTCTTTATTTAAGGGTGTAGCTGTTTTGGTAAATAAATACACTGTAGATACCTGACCTTTGTACTGTAGACCATTTCTTGCGGCCAATTAAGCACCAGTTTCACTGCCTCTGAAGCATGTTCTGGTACTTTTTCATTTATTTACTGTCAACTTGATGATAACAGCTGTTAAATTTATCTGTGTCAGAATGTTAATAACAGCTTATGCAAATTTTTCCCCAAGCAGCCTACAGAAAGATTATATTGGGAAGTGGAAGCCTGGTAGGCAAGCATTATTGGCTCCAGGTATTAGACCAGCACATTTCCAGGATGGGTGCATATTCACCATGGGACAGCTCAGTGAAACAGGCAGCAGCAAGGTGCTTTGAGTACATAAACCTAGTGGAGCTGATTTTTACTGCACAGTTCTGTAGCATATTACATATTAACTTGCAGTAATACAGCAAAACCAGTTTTACAAGAGCTGTTAAAAAAAGATGCCTCATATGTTGTTCATAGTCCCCATGTACTTTATATTGCAGAGACAGTTTGATTTTCAATTTGTAGTGCATCATCTGCTGAAAAGTTTTGTACTTCTGTGGCCTGGGCATAAACTGTGGTGAGCTCGATGTGTGTAGTGTTGTCACTGTCTCAGTTTTGGCTGAGAGGGAGCAGAGCCTGGACAGCTGACTGGAACTGGCCAAAGGGATATTTCATGATCTGTATATAAACTGGGGGGCGGGGGGGAAGTTGGCTGGGGGCTGAGGATTACTGCCCGTGGATGGGCTGGGCATCAGTCAGCAGGTGGTGAGCACTGGTACTGTGCATCACTTGTTTCTCTTGGGTTTTATTCCTCTCTCTTTCTCCTTTTAATTGCTATTGTTACATTTTGCTTTGTTTCAGTTATTAACCTGGGTCTTATCTCAACCCACAAGTTTTGCTTTCTTTCTGATTCTCTACCCCACCAGGGCAGAGGGCAGTGAGTGAGCAGCTGCATGGTGCTTAGTTGCCAGCTGGGGTTAAACACAACAGTTGTATAGCTCTGAATTCAGTTGTAGGTCTGATAAGGGATTGAATGCTCATAAATAAATTGCTTATGAAAGTAAACAGTGGCCTCAGTTGGGGGCAATTCTTCTGGCAAATTACATGAAATAATATCATGCTTTACTTGATGCAGAAATGCTTTAGAGGTGTGTTTGAAGGTACTCCCAAATGTTCAAACAATGGGACTAACAATTTCCTTTCCCAAGGATTGATAACTATCAAAACACTACTGCAGTAAAGATGACTGATCACTCCAGGACTGTATTTGATTAAGACATGCTGTCATCTTTTGGAAATTCAAAACTTTGTGGGTTTTGCTATATTTAATTTTATTGTTGCAGTTATTTTTTTAAATTTGGAAATGAAAAATTAAATTGTGACTTGATTTGTGACGAAAATTAAGTCGAACTCAATCATTCTTTAGCTAGCATGTTTTACACATTTTGTCTATGAAGCCCTATAAAACTAAATATTGTGATGTATTTATCTATAAATAATTCACAGTGCAATCACATATTTTCAAGAACATATTTATTTGTAATGGTCTGATTATTTTGTTTTAAATAATTATGAATTCCATCCGCCTTTCCTTCTCTACAACATACTTGTATTGACCATAGTTAAGATTTACAATTAAAAGTGAATAATAACATAAGAAGTAGGGTTACAGACATGTCCATGTAAGGTATCATAGGATCTATCTGAGTTTTACCGGCATTTACTAAACCTGCCCATTTACCATTCTGGGCATTTGCAAGGGGAGGACTAAGGCACGTGTGGGCGTTTGAGTAGGCAAGAACAGAGGAATGGGAGACAACACTGGAAAAGTGTGGGAGAGGTTGGAATAAAATAATCCTTGCTCCCCTCCCTTGGGAGCTGCTAACTGAGGACTGCTGCCCTTGCTCCCTTTGCCTGCCTTTGTCCAAGCAGTGGGTCCAGGCACACATGTGGGCACTGCTCCAGCAGTCAGTCACTTGGCTTGCTGTCCCTTGGAAACGCTGCTCTGGCTCTCCAGGGCTGGATGCTTTGCAGTGCACAAGGACTTGCCTTTAAAAGTGACCTAGCTAGAGCTTTATCAGAGGTTCTTCTGTCATTTTTTGCTGCTGCCAATCAGAATTCCCCAGTGTATGAGTCACAGTAAGTACCGAATAATTTAAGAATATTGATGCAGGAATTAGTGTAGCTCTGAACAAAAAAATGAATAAAAAGGTCTATAAGGTGAGTAGACTCGGTTACTGCTTTTCAGATAGGAGATTTTTCTCCCTAATCATGAAAACGAAGCCTTGAGAGTCCCAAACCAGTCTCCTGTAGTATCTTTCTCAAATAAGTAAAAACTGGGCCAAGACCAAACAGTTGCTTCAGTATGTAGGATGCTGGTACTGTGATTTAAGTAGAGACCTCTGTGAGAGGCTGAGGTTTTCTGTATCAGTGATTTACCAAAATATGGGTATAGATCTAATATCGATACCCAACTGAGACGGACAAGACTCTCTAAACAGGTTAGAAAGTGTATGCTTTATTCGGCCAAAGCACTGCACAGAATAGCTTCCTAACACGCAGGGCAAACTCACAGAGTATTACAAGGTCTATTTATCCACAGTACAGGTACATATTCATAACATTGCCACCTCCCACTCCCCACTTGGTATGGTAATTAGCTGAAAACTAATTAAGCATGCGCAAACGGCCCTTTGTAATGGGTCGGTGGTCCCGTGAATTGAGGAGGGGGCATTGAAGATGAAGTAATCTTCCTCTACCTCGCTTTGACCTGTCTACCTTTCTGGGTCACTGTAATTGATAGAGTCCCCAGAAAACCTCCAGTCCCTCCCTTCACTCTCTTTAAATGGGATTTTTAATTGAATAATTAGTAATTGTCTAAATTTCTTCAGATCTTCTAACCACTGGTGCAGCTGAACAAACAAAATAGCTAGATAATCAATCTTTCACTAATCATCAACTTTGTTAATTAAGTTCAGCTGGCCTGTTGGCCTGCTTCTCTATTTTAACAAATTTTAGTAAATTAACCTTTTTACTGAAATCCTAATGCTTCACTGTTTAAACCCTATTCTATTTTTAATTGAATTTTTAAATTCCATGTTTCACCAGCTACATTAGTGGCATGCTTCATGCTATCCTTTCAGTAAATATATTGGTGTAAAATATGTGATTATGTGATCTCTGTTAGACCTGTGAGGGTCACTATTAACTCTGCAAAAGTAGGACGTCCTTCAGGTTTCTGAAAAGAAAAGCAGAGGATAAATTTCCGTTAGCAGATTGGTCAATTATAGTACCAGACTTTAGAAATTGGATACAAGTACATATGAGGTACCACTTTAAAATTACATTTCATTTTATTAATACAGAAGAAAAGATTAAATATATCATTTGAGAGGAAAAAAAATCTGTTATTCATTACACCAGCAGCATGAACATAGGCACTTTTCAAAAAATTCCTGAAATTTCTTTATACTGATGTACAGAGATACTGATATACACTTGGAAAAGGGGGTTCAGAATCTACATTTAGTGAGCATATCCACTTGGTATATTAATGTGTTACAGTTATCATTCAGAGCAGATCTAGAGAAAGCTGTGCATAATACAAAGGTATCACATTGGACACAGTAGAGAAACATGACAACAGTAGCATATTCCAACCCAGGGATGATCTAGACCTATTGTATTGAGAGTGTGCTTTATATTTATTAGCTGCAACAGTCAAAAGAAGCAGAGGCTTGTAAACTTAGGTGTGATTTGTGAAAAACATAGCTGAGAATGCCACAGATATGACATAAGGATTTAACGCCTCAAGATTTTAAGATTGCTTTTAAAACCACATTAAAAATTAATAATAAAGTAATACCCCAGGGGGAATAAAGGGGCAACAAACCTCGTGCCAGCAGCTGTACATGACTTTGTACACAGGATGTGATGCCAAACGTGGTCGATAAAGTCGGTTACCCTGAGAAATCTCATGGACAACTTCAGAATTTGACTTTCTTTCAAAAGGCATTTTGCCTTCTGTGAAAACTTCCCACATCAGTACACCTAGAAGTGAACCAAAATAGGCTTAGGACAAAACAAAAGATGCCAAACCCACAAGCTTTTAACAACATTAGGAGAATAAATAACATGCCTGATTCTTTTGTGTATTGAAAAATGCATGTAAATATGGGCAGCCTGAGCTGAATAAAGGATACAACCCAAAGCATTTTCAACTAACATAATTCTGCCCTCTTTTAAGTCAGCTAAGGTGATGGTCCATGAAACTCAGATGAATATATGTTTGGCTAATGAAGACTTATCAAAAATGCACATTTCGGTCAAAATCTACTTTTTAGGTACAGAACCTTCCTACTGAAAAACCCATTTGTCCAATATAAGCAAGATTTGAAAAATGGGGAGGACTGCAGCTTAAGATAGGTAGTGTGAGTAAGAAGTTACACGGTAAATCACATCAGTATTTTAGGGAAGCGTGGTTGCACATTGACCTAATCAACTCACCAAATGACCAGACATCTGATTTGCTACTATATTTTTTGAAATGAAAGACTTCAGGAGATGACCATTTGACTGGAAACTTGGCACCTGAAGAGCTGATATATTCGTCATCAATGACATACCTGAAGAATAAGAGGAAACCACATACATTTGAATGAGTGACATTTCCACAAATGGTTTAGAATTCCATAAAAATATAGTGCCAGTTTGGAAACAACAAAACTATATCCCTATTTTAGTATAAAATGCACAGAGAAACCCATACTGGAAGCTATGAACTTGAAGAGATTTCTGTTTAAACGAATGATTTGGATTATTCATCAGATGTATGTCAGAGTAAAACATTCTGATACTATCATAAGACTGACAGGATGATTATTATTGTCATCTTTTAGGTGTATTTTGATAAGACACATCACCATAGGGAGGAAAATCAGCAGCAAAAAATAATTAGTCTTTCTTTAAAAGGATTCACCTTTTCAACCCAAATATGGGTAGCTTGTTCTACCCAAATATGACTCGTGCTGCCCATCTTCACAGATGCAATATCAGGGACATTGTTACCAAAGCAACACAGCAAGAAATGTTCATCATATTCGAGGCAATAGTTCTTTTAGGTGCACTAAAGTAATTGGTTTTGCCCAAGCTTATAGGAGCTGACCTCCCAGATAAGATGAAATTATGTGCCTAATGCAGGCATTTATAGGGCAACACTTTAAATGGTTATTAGGCTGACCCCTACACACTTACAAACTCTGGGCACATTTTCCAAGTATTAATGCTCCTGAGCAGATCACAGATGTGCAGTACACATTTATTCTCAGGGAAAGCATAAAGGTCATTTTTTTAAAGCACCTTTTAAAGAAGGTCACATTGGAATAAATGATCTCTCTGCCTCACTTTCTCATTTTGGTACAGGCACAGAAACATGGGAGGCTATTGGATAAGGAATATAGGAAATAGCAATACAAAATAACCTGTAGTAGAAGTTGTGTGAGCTCTGAATAAATAGGTTGTTTTCCCATCACTTCTCCACAGTCTCCCCAGGAAAGTGAGTCCTAGAACCACCTTCTGGCCACAGTGAGCCATTCAGGTCCATTATTCCTAGGCTGGACCCTGATGGCCACCTTGGTCTTACAGTGTTTTCTGATTCATTTGCATAAGTCCAGAGCCCTGATACTGACCTTACCCTTTTAGGGATCAGTACAACCATGGTACAGGACAGCCCTTTGCAAAACAAGTCCTTAGCGATGAGCTGCTAGGGTTTTGTAAGCCTGAGGTGAGAAATAGGAGGCAAAACTGAAGGAGCATGGCTGTGCTGATCTAATGACTTACAACCGCAAGGTAAATGTCACCACGACCTTCTTCTCAGAGCCACTGACTGTTTCAAGCTCATCTGCCTCCTAAGTGAGCTGATTCAGTCTGCTAATCCCATGGAAAACCCAGCCAGCAAAACACAAAATTGGAGAGCTTTGTGCTGGGCTTGCAAGTGGAAAGAAGGAAGGAGTCATCCCCTTTGGGCAGCATTCAGTCGCTTAGTCAGCTCAGCTGTGTCCTCTAAGGAAAGTCTGTGAGGCTAGAGCTACATTTCTCAGGCTGGTGCTTGTCAGAGTTGAGTGTGCTCTCTTTCCTCACTTTGGCTGGTTCTAGCGCTAAGCAGAAAAACCACTTCCCTACTAGAGCAGCACGTATCACACTTCCTGCCCACCTTGCTGCTCCTCCCTGCATCCTGCCTCACGTACTCAGCTATCGCTGCCCCCAGAGGTCAGCACCAGCTCCCAGTTCTGCCCCTAGTGACTTCCTATCCTCCATTCTGCTCACAAAAGTTGGGGAACTTCTTTCTTCAAGCTTCTGGCTGCCCTGTGCACTCTGGGCATTTCTCTGTCCATAAACACCTCTTAAGTTTACCTGGCACTTTGTTTACCTATCTTGCACTCACCAAGAGCAAGAGGAGGGCGCGACATCCAGTTCATGGTACAGCAGTTAAACAACATTATAATTTTCATCAGAATTCAAAAATTAACCACAGTGGGATTCCCCAAACCAGTGCAGCAAGCAGTGAGGTTAACTAAAGATCATGCTGCAGCTGCCTGAGAATAGGTGCTCACAAAACCTTTGTCAGTGGCCTCGTACCTCGCCATGCCAAAGTCAGATACTTTAACGACGTGCTCCACATTGACTAAACAGTTTCTTGCAGCCTGGAGAAAACGAGAGAAATGTATCTGAAATCTGTGCTAAAGAATTTTGGAAAAATACAGCAGCTGATTATGTTTGCTTCAGCTCATACTGTTTATATCTGAAAGAAGATTAGTGTATTGGTCAAAAATGTTAGTGAACTTTTGTCTTTGAGTCAATGAACATATTTCACTACTGTGTAGTTACACATACATAGCACATATCAACTTAAATGCTTGTAGTATGAGTTGCAATATGTTTACATATTCCTGAATGGTGAAAGAATTTTAGGCTGCAGAGTCTAATGATCCAACCAGATATTTTCCTGAACATCAACATTAGGACAATTAGTGTAAATTTTTAAATATATTTTATGATGCTTTCATTACAGAAATCAGGAACCTTCTGGTAATTTTCAAGATTTTACATTTCTTCATGCAGCTAGGTGGGAGAGAAGGAAGATTTCCTCTCTACATCCAAATGTGAGCATTGAAAAAGTATCAGGTTTGTAAGAAACAGTTTCTCTCCTATGCTTCCCCTGCCTATGGGCAGAAAAGCCCCTTGTATCCCAGCATCAAAGCCACTTATATCCCAGCATCAAAGTACGGTAGTAGGGAGACATAAAATAGAGATAGAAAAATATTTCATTTTTTAAAATTCTCGTTGTTGCTGACCTTTTGTAATGCTGTGAATTTGGTTCTGTTGTGATCGCTTTTCTATTGAGATGTCCTAATACCAGATAGTTCCATGTCAATATGCTAATTTTCTCTGACCTCTCAAGGGGTTTTTCCAGTGGAAAAACTTCTCCCAAGTAGTTTTTTGAGCTGTCCATGGGCAAAATAACAGCTGAAAATTTGCTTTAGCCTTATTAGATCCTGCAGGGCTGAAGTCTTACAGGATACATAGTGTCTCATAAAATGCAACAGCACATCCTTTACTACAAATATTTGTCAAGAACCTCAGAAAACCTATTGTACTTACTAAATCACGGTGAATAAAGTTATTTCTTTCCAGATATTCCATCCCTTCGCAAACATCCTGGCACATGCACAGGAGAACGTCTCTGCCGAGCTTTCCCCGCCTTTGCCGAAGGTAATTGAGCAGGCAACCATTCTCCATGAATTCAGTAACAAGGTAGAGAGGTTTATGATGTGTGCACACTCCATAAAGCTGGACCAGCTTTGGGTGGGAGAGTTTCCTGTTTAAAATCACATTTTAGACAGGCTAATATTTGTTCTTGGCAGGTAACTGGACCTTTGATTCTCATGATGGTTTTGAAAAATACTTTCAGTACTTGATAAACAGTATCCTATTCAGATGTCTTCAGAGTTCCCCCACTACCTAACACATTTGTGTCTACAACTTCCTTCAAAACGTTCACTCTGTGAACTCATAATTGTTCATCAGTTATATAAATGCAGTGAATGCAAAGCTTAATTTGGTTGGTGCAAAATGTAAAGGTCTAGTTACGCTTGGCTTGCAGGCAGGGGCCTTGACCCTGCAAGGGTTCTTCTCTTCTGGGCTTTGCCAAGACCTCATATGGATACTTCCCTAATTTGCAAAATTTGCAGATATGGTAATATGGTTTCTCAAAAGCTGTAGTGAGATATAAGCTCTGCCAGTGTTCCTAGAGACACTGAGTCATGATTTAAAGAATAGTTTTAGGAGCACATTTACATTTTACCAGAACACGTACTCCCCCTTGAACTCCATAGTACAAAGCAGGGCACACTCTAAAGAAAGTGTCTGGGCATAGGAAGCATCTGCATAAGTTTGGTTCAGACCTTTATGTCGGTCTTTCTGTCCCACACATCCACTATTCCTACCAAACTGCTTTGTCTGTTTGCTTTAAATGGAATTAGGTTACATTTATTTCTTGGTAAACTGGCAGAATAGCTTTCATACTTACATCATCAGTTTGGCCTCCTCCATGAAATCATCTTCAGACATTGCACCTTCATTGATTGTTTTGATGGCAACCTTGACTGTTTCTTTCCATTTACCGAGGTAAACAACTCCAAACTGCCCACGGCCAAGTTCTTTCAGGAACAACAGTTCGGATGGATTTAATCCCCACTCCTCTGTAAAAGCAATCCAGTATGTCAGAAGAGTCAGGCCAGCTTCTCTGAGCCATGCTCCAGAAGACACGCCTTGCTGATGGCAGTTAATGAACACAGCAAAGCATCACACTTGTTCATCAGCTATAGCGTGAGTTTTAAATATCTGAACATTTTCACTGGCTCATATATGTTTAAATATAAATGCTATTTTACAGTTTTGAGAATGTGATTAGTGATTTTGCTTAATGTAGGAATGTCTGAGGCTTGAAGATAAGCCAAGTGTTTAGCTTTGATTACACATGAGAATTTTTTTTGCATTATGATATGTGATGTTTTTAGCTCCAAATCAGTTCCAGATGGATAGTACAGCTACAGAAATAGTCACTGGCTACCTGTAATGTAATAACTACGATAGTTCTACCCTTTGGAAATATTAAGCCTTGAGATTCATGGGAACATGAAAGATATTCCATTTTGGAGGTTCCTATTTTCAGACAGATGGTATGAAACACCTGATCAATAGACACAAAACTGGCATTTATTGCTTGTTTGTTATAATATCACATAAGATTCCATTCTTATTTCTAAAACTTGCAGAACTGACAAAGAAAATCTTCTCCACAAATAGTATTAATTTCAGGTTTCAATTTCAATTTCCTAAGCATTTACATAAATCAAATAGCCTTTCAAAAGCTATTAAATGTCTATTTGAGTCTTAGGTTCACTTAGAAAAGTCCAAACAGCTCTGAAATGCCCTGGTGGTTGTAAGAGAAGCACAACAGTCACTGCACAGAAGCAGCTGAGTCAGGTGTCTCATTTGGCACTGACACCTTACACTGTTTATGTGTTTCTTATTACCAAGGAATTTCACAGATACAACTTACTTATTAGCTGGGGGAATATTATCTAAATTCTTGCCTAGACAGCTAAATGTCCTGCAAAAGAAGATAAAAAATTTACCATAACTCAGTCCTGGTGTTGCTGGTGAAATACATCCATCTGATCCGACTGGATGTCGGAGACGTGTGATAAGACCTGTAGGGGACAAAGCAACAATATTCTGCTGACCAATTACTTAATTTTAAAATATGCTGTATCATACTTCTTTTCAAACAAAAATATTTGGAATCTGATGTACATTTCTTATTTCTTGAAGCTACTTTTGCTTACAGTTTGCTCAGATAAAACATTAAAGTGAGAAGAAATGGAGAAAGACTATTTAATAGGGCCCTGACTACAAAAGTATTTATACTTTCATAAAGCCAACAGAGATACTCTTGCTTGTTTGTACAATGGTAGTGATCTTAAATGAGTTCTAAAATCCTGTATCACCAACCTAAGCAGTGGTTGCCAGCATGACTTCCCAGGTTTGAAATATTTTTGTGTCTGTCATTCATTTTCTTTGCATTCATAAGACAAGTACCAGTGCATACATCCCTCACCAAGAACTCCCTGTGTTAATTGATTCTTCCCACTATTAGTTTCAGGGCCGTTTCTGCTATAAGCATTTCCTTCAATTCTCCTCCCTCCAGTAAAAGGCTCTGTCCATTCCCATATCTTCCTCTCTAGTTCCAGGGATCTCCATGTGATTTCCTGTTTTCACTCATTCAGGGTAAAATCATTTTATATTGTATTAAAATGATAGGCAGAACTAAGGTGAAGGATCTTTTTCATGCTAAAAATTATAAAAATCTGCCATCAGCCAACAGTTAGAGGTGTCTAACCCTGGTAAGCTGAAAGCCAGTGTTAGAGAGTCCTTGTGCTCCCTAATTCTGCCATTGTTTGTGGTATGGGTTGGTTTTCTTTCGTTTTTTTTTTTTTAATCAGTAGAAAGCTGCCTGCTGATGCACAGCATAGCTCCTAACATACATTAAATTGCATATATGCAGGTTCTTGTTGTAAACAAAGAAAGAATTATGATCAAATTTCACCCAAGTCCCATTCAATCAAATACGAACCAAGAGAATACAGAGCAGGCTTCTATCTTTGCTAAACTCATTTAACACATGTAGATGAGTTTGGTAGTTTCACTTCTCCTATGGTATATGCCCACGACAGCTGTGACTTTGGCAGGAAGGATCAAGGCATATTTGAATTCATTAGCAATACAAACACGTGTCTCTTTTTATAAGGGAAGTACTAGAAAAAGATGTAAAACCGTATCAGCTCACATGCATTACCTGCAGCATTGTGTTGGTGATACTCGATGAGTTCAGGAACAGATGAAAAGAGATAGTTTTCTGCTACATAATATTGTCCCAAGTGATTTTGTTTAATTTGATAATGTAGAATATCTCCATTATGACTTCTGAAATCAACAAAGCATTATATTTTCAGCAAAAATAATTTATACTATAAATCTGCTTAAATTTCACTTTGAAAGCATTGAAAAATCTGAAAACTTGGGATATAGTTCTCAATTTAAAATGGCTGTGTGTAGCTGGGATACTGTTTCAGGAGAAAAGAAAACAAGAGTCTTTGAATGGCTTTTTCTCCCAACCTTGGGAGATAATTGCACAATGTTTTTTGTTGACCAAGTATTTTTTACCCCTGTATCATTGTGTTCATAGAAACAGCCATAGTGTTTCAGAAGTGTTCCTCCTAAATTAGCATTTATTTGAATATAACCTCTTAAAATAAAATGTTCCTAGTTACCTGCATTTTCTTCCAAACACTCAAACACAAATTCATGTATAGCATGAGATTACATTTTCTGTTCTATTTCTTCAAAGGGTCTTCATTGGAGATTTTATTTGATACCTTGCTTTTCTGTATTTCTTCGCGTTATCTGTCTTTTTTGCTTTCTGCATATTTTGCTGCCCACCTATCCCTGCTTTCTGTGACACTCAAAATGAAGAAGTTAAGTTTGCATTTCAGGCTGGTGGTTGCTGAAGGTTAGTACTCTAAATTGTAGACATGGTCACAACAAGCAGAGATCAGAATACAGAAACATTATGCAGTCTGCATTTTTGAGTCCTTGTCAGAAACATTATTGAGCCTACAGAAACTGTGAGCCTGTCCCCAGCGCAGGGGTGATGGGGAGGGCTGGCCTCATGTTTCTGAGGGGGCAATGGAGGGAGGAAGAGGGTGGTGGTAACAGCAGTGCCTTTGCTCCTCTCACCTCTGGCTTGCTGTAGGAGGGAGAGAAGGAAAGCAGACACAGCTGATACAGGAGGATGTAGGAAGGTTGATAAGTCAGTGCTATAGGTAACTGTTACTGATATGGGCAGTCCCGTGGCTGTTGTCCAGCAAAAGTAAGACTGTACAGTAAGGGTGAGTGTGGCAGTGACCCAACCAGCTGACTCTGTGAGAACTGGAGAAAAAACTTGGGCAGATTTTCCTTCCCAGGATAGTGAATCTGAGGAAGATGGAAGCAGCATGCTTGGGGGAAATTCCCTCTCTGCCACGTTTTAACCCTGTCAATCATAGATTCTGTTCCACCTCTGTTATTTTAATATTCATCACATTGTATTACTATGCAAGAGTTACTAGAAACTTCTGCTGTTCTGTTATACCGGTTGGTTAACGCAAATATGTTCCACCTTTACCCAGAACTCACTGGAAAACTGTCATCCCCCATCAATTTGTGATTTGATGAGATCCTGGACCCTCACCTTCTGACAACACCTTTCCTTTCCTAATAAAACTCTGTGTAACCACCCCCTCGGGGTCTTTCTGATAGCCCGTATCCTCACGAGAAGAGAATAAAAATCTGGGTGCTGCTATCAGGAGTCCGTTCTCCCTTCTTTGCTTCTACCTGCTTTATTAACATTGGCTGCTCTGTCTTCCACTGCGATGGCAATACCTAGGTATATAGACAGGCAAAGAAATACTGCTCCTCTGCGGAGACATGTCTATCTGACCCAGGGCACTGGATGAAAAATTGTCCTGGAGAACACCAGGCAGTTTTGCAGTCCCCAAAAAGCGTTAGGTGAGGTGACTTTAGGAGACAAACAGGATAAGTTTGAGGACAGCAGAGTCTGGGATGAATTTACAGTGCACAGAGCCCTTAAAGAAGGAAACAGTTTGGTGCAGTGACCAAAGGCTGTGGCACAGTTTCCACAGGAGATTTTTTTAGAATTTCAGTGAGTGCAGGTAACCTTGTCTTGACAGGACATTTGCACACTGATTCCAAGATTCCTTGCCCACCATCATCTTTTCTGCACACGGGTTGATTAACTCTACATGAACAGCATGTCAGTGGTTGCCTGCTCTTGTGCACCGCTTGACTCCAACCTACCCAGTTATTCTGAGGAGTTTGGAGGAAGCTTTTCCATCACTGCTTGACTCGAACCCCAGTCATTCCAAGAAACTCACCCTTTAGCCCGTGAATACATGGACAGCGTAAGAAGTCCCTGTTGGCTTGAATCTCTGACAACAAATGCACCTTCTTTGGGCTGAAAAGAAATCCAAGTAGTGTTATTTTATGCCTTTGAGCTTCAATAATGCTCCCTTGAGACAGGACTTGCAGCTGATTACTAAATTCTTTAGAATGCCTATGACTATTTGGGAGGAACATAAAGAACTGGAGTACAGGAATGGATAGCCAGGTACATGGCAGGGCAAAATAAACCAAGAGAAAATACTAAGTGCCAGGCAACTTCTTAGAGATAAGTAATTTAGCTGAATTATACTCTTCAATGTGAAGTAGTGAAAAAGCTTTGATTTATTAAAAAATTAAATTGTACAAATCACTAGAAAAAAAAATACAGTTAAAACAGTTCTGTCTGAGGTGTTCTTCCCTGGTCTTTCTTGTCCCTGGCCTGAGTTAGTCCTTAAGCAAAGACCCAATGAGTTTGCCTGAGTCAGGCACTTTGGTGACTGACAGGGGCTAGAACACAATATGGATTGTTTGCTCTGTATTTAAGGAAGACACAGGGGTTTTGTTAAGTTCTGCTAGGCTCACTAAATAGCTTACTACATGGATTTCAGTCTTCAATGTCTAATGCAACAGACAAGTACACTAAACCACGTAATTTGATTTATTTAGCATGGGAAATCTACATAGAATTTGCTGGGGCTACAATTTAAAGCTTTGTGAAGTCTGGATAGTCTGCACTCTATGTTTACATCAGAAAGCCTTTTTATTTTAAGGTGTTTTCTCTCTTACAGCATACCAAACAGATTTGGATTTGACTGTGATAATGCTCTTGATCTCTCTACTGATATATATTTTTCACTACTGTTATCTCTTTGTGTAAGCTGAGTTACCTTCTGGCGCAAGAGAAGTTCTGCTTGGCTTCTGTTTATGTTTCTGCAGTACCACCTGCAACAAAGAGATAACCTATCCTTAATTTCAGCCAATAAAAATGAATGTCTGCTTTGTTTCAGAGTTTAGTAGTTGCATTATTCCAAGTCAAAAACATAGATAGAACTATCATTGTATATGAATATGTCTTAATTTGGAATGATCTTATTAGACCTTTTTTTAGAACTTTTTGACCCCAATTTACTGTGACTAAATATTAGCTCAAATAAAAGAAACCCCAGGAAACAGTTACACCAAACTGTGATGAAATTTACAGTTCTGCATGGTGTCAAGCCTTCCTTCTCTACAATTTTTCAGAATTTTAATCTTCTCTCCAGTAATTTAAATTGGAGTAATTGGAATTAGCTACATGATCACAACAGGCAAAGATCAGAACACAGAAACATTGTGCATTGAGTCTAGAGAAACAGGAAACATCTGGATTCTGACACTATGATTCATGCAAATGAATGTTAATTCATTTAAAGAGTAATGTTTTGTAACAAAAAAAGAAAAGTTTTGATAAACATGTTCATGTCTAATAAAAATTTGAAGGATCAAGCATTAAAATATATCTCTGCAATCCAGTTTTAGAAATGAAAGCACAATTATAATTTTCAAAGGTACTTACTTGTACATTTCTAGACCACTTTTCTTGTTCTTGGTAACATAGTTGCTGGGAATTAGACCTTCATTCCTGAAACAACATATTGGGGATAATATTACAGTATGGTGTAAAATATTAGTAGGATTAAGATATATATCATCCTTTTGTTGAATTATAAGGGTTGCTTATATTAGGGGCATGTTGCTAGGTACTGAATTCCAGCATTAGAACTGAATAAAAATTTGAATCCTTTCATCCCAGGCACAACCTTTTTGTCCCATGACTGTGAATGGCTACTCAAATGAAAAAGCAAGATGGGATAGGCTGAGATTTAGAAAAGAATTATTTTTCTTGTGAAACAAAAGCCACCATCTTCATTTCTGGCCTATAGAATGCTTCTGTATGAAGAAATATAAAGTATGTGCTTGCTTGTATATAAAACATAGTTGTCAGTATACTTTTGCTGAAAACATGAGTTGAGAAAAAAACATTTAAAATATTTAAAGGTGAAATCTGAATGGAAAGGAGATGGTTATAACATACAACCATCCCCAGCACAAGAGTACAAGATACACTGAAAAAAATGCAAAGGAGAGAGAGGAACAACACAAAACAAACGTAAGTGTCAAAAGCATCCTAACTCAAGTTATCTAGTGCACTAAAACACCGAAGTCTTTTGAGTAAGAGGTCTTGTTTCCGGTATGTCTTCATAATCTCTGTGGTTTTATAAAGTGTTTACACATATACACTCCACTGTAAAGCAGTGTACAAAGTGTGGAAAGCTGGATTTGCACAAGGCTCAGAGCCTAGTGATTCACATGGTCCTCAAACACCCTTATGTTGCTGAGGAAATTACTGAGTGTACGGTTTAACTCTGAAATCCCAACAGATTCTGGCACCCCAGAAACGGACAGGGAATCTAAACACTGCCCAGTCAATCTGTGTGCCTCGTGCGTAGCTGAACACTTTCAAGCCTGTCCCTAAATTGTCTCACAAGTCTCATTCTATCTGCCTGCTTTGGCACAGGCTGTTTTCTGCGTAAGAAAAAAAGAAAGCCTTTTGCTTTCTGTGTAGGGAGATGGAAATGGATGCCCTGTCTCTTACCCATATCGGTCTCTTGCTTTCCACCACAGAGGATCATACTGTTCGAGAATAATGTATTCTTCTGACTTCTTGAGAGGTAAATCTGAAGGCCCTCTAGCAAAGAAGTCACAGAGTGCAATAACTCGGGGTTTCTTTGTGTAGTCCTCAAAGGCCTCGGCAGGCAGAGGAGGTAATGGCTTGTTCTTAAATTGCAATTGTCTCTTGCGCTAGTGAAAAAGAAAAGTATTTTTCATAACCAGTATTTTCTCTCTACTATTGCTTGCTTAATTCCCCTGCTATAATACTGTCTCAATAACTAAGAGGAACTCATCATAGTTGTTACTGCCCCTTGTAAAGTACTATCACCCCATCACTTGTAAAACAGCAAGACTAAGTAGTTTGGTGCAGAAGCAAAAATGACAATGGAAAGTGGGGTGGATAATAAATAAGCTATCTGCCTTAGGGAGATGACTTCTACACTGCATGGATGCTGGGACAACTCCTCAGCTGGTGTAAAAGCAGAGCAGCATTGAAATCAATGGAGTTACAATGTCTCGAAATTCAGTCATTTATCTGGAGAATTAACATAGACTGCAAGCTTTCTTAGCAAACTGGCAGGAACATCATAATTTTCTTTAGCATCAGTGGAGGTTCTACCTTTGCACTTAGTTATACCTTGAAAACTCAGATTAAATCAACTTAGGTCTAGTAAAACTAATGTGAACGCTACATACCAGCTAAGCACTTACATTTTCCCAGCAGGGCAGTCCCACCCTTTCCATCTCCATGACCCAAAACCAAAAGTGGAAGAAGGAACCACCTTCCTCATGACAGAAAGCTTGGGAAACCTCACTGTGACCCCGTATTTACATCACTAAGACTCTTCAGTTACCTTTACTCTGTAATTTTTATGCAACAAAGACCTTTGCATGCTCAAGAGCTAGTTACTCCCCTGCTTATTCTGGTACTGAGCCACTGTATGTCAAATAATTTCAATTCTCTCTTTTCACCTGCCAAAATGTTACTTACCCTGCATTTCCAAATAGATTCATAGGAACCATCTTGCTGTGAGGCAGAGTACTGGGTCACCAGGACAGCGTCAGGGTCCAGGTTCACTTTTGTTCTCATTTCTCTAGTTTTGAAAAACATGAAGCATTTGTGTGAATGCATATCTATAAACACTCACATTAAAATATCCACAGATATACATACCTTCCTTCAAAAGGGCTATGCAGAGTACAGTGTCTTTAAACTTCTGCATATTTGCTCTTCTACTACAAATAGAGGGGTTTTAAGAAGTCCTTTATGTGTAGGTATATAATTACTGAAAAGCTTTAGCATTTCACATACCTTTTTTGCACTGTGCAGCAGCAGCAGCAGAAAACAGACTGGATGGCATGATCTGTGAAGAAGAACATTTTCCATATTTGCAGTGTTCCTGTTTGTTCACAAAACTTACAGATTAAGGACTACCCTATGTGCTTAGACCCACTATTGGCTCTGTTTTCCTCTGAGATAGCTAGCAAATCATTACAGCTGAACTTGCAGTCACCAAAAACAGCAGAGCTTTCCTACCACAGTCTCCCTTACAATTGCCAATGTTTTGGCAATTATGAGGCCATATGTATGAGCTAAATCAGCAAAAATAAATAATAAAAAAAGGAGACACTGTCAGCTAAATTCATACTGATTTGACTGATTACAATACCCTGCACAAGCTCGACCTGGTGCAACGAGGGGTGTGGCGGTGGCCCAGCCTGCGGCGGCAACACCATCTGCCCCACCTGAACAGCCGACCCAGCCTGCCTTCTCCATGTGGATTAATGAAGATATTAAATGGATTGATTTCCCCCCTCAGGATAGTGATCCTGAGGAGGAGGGGGAAGGTGAGGCTGGGGAATTCCCCACATTTCCCGCCATTTAAATTGTGGATCAAAGTTTCAGTTCCACCCCTTTCCCCTCAGAATGATTTCAGTATGTATAAGGTTATTATAATATTCATGTAATTCTGGAAAGTTCTGTTTTCTCTGTATCCCCATTGGTCCATTCAAATATACTCCTCCCCTTGTTACTTTTCATTGGACATTTGCTGTTATGTAATGTTTCCCCATTGGATAATTTGTTGGTCCTCCCCTTAGACCGCCCCCTTTTGTTCTCCTTAAAACTCCTGTGCAACTGCCATTTCTCCCTCTTTTGTAGCCCTTCCTCTTGTTGCTGAATTGTCCTGTCCTCAGGAGCAGGGAATAAAAGACAAGTTGCTGCTACAATTGAGCCCCTCTCTCCTCCTTTGTCTCCGCCTTTCGCTACTGTAGCCAACGTCTGCTGCCAGCCCCAGCTGGAGTCCCTGAGCCGTAAAGCTCTTGTCAGAGCTGACAACTGACTGCAGAGACACAAGCAGTCCTGCTGACCGGACTCTTGTGCTCTTGTCGCCTGCTGACCACCAGGCGGTCAAGTGGACAGTGACAGCGGGGGATGAGAATCTCATCAGGGACAGGAGGTGGAGAACTGTCCCGTTCAGAGCTGACATAATTTTTAGATTATTCAAGACAAATACAAAACCATACTTGCATGACAAGCTTTTCTTTACTTTGAGGTTTATTAAAGAAGGCACACTACAGTAATTTCTTTGAATGCATATTGATTTTCCTATTTCTGTTGCAGCCATTAACATAATAAATGCACTAGCCTAGGTTTAAAGTGTGGAGAGGATACATGCTTTACACTTGCATGTCAAGGGGCTGATAATCCTAAGGAAAATACATTGGATACATCATCAGACGTCAAAAACTTAGAGAGAAACCAATCCACTATATCTTGTATGTGCAGCATTGAGGATATGATATTTAATAGGTTGGAAAGCATGAAGAAGATTTGAATGAGGTAAATAAATGGTTGACACTTGCTCTGGTCCATTTCTACCCGGGCTGAGACCTACTTTCCCCAGTTTGTGTTCTCACAGGAGTTTGAGCCAAGCTGCAGCAGTTATGGTCCCATACTCCCTCCCTCTGAGCCTCATCTCATCTCAAACTGAGCAAGACAGGATGCTAAAAGGGCAGGTAACCCCTTTCTGCTGGGTCAGCTCCCTGAACTCTCTCACCCTCATGCATCACCACTGGGCAGGTGGGAGGGCAGCAGCACCTGCAGGACAGCCTCAGGTTCTCAGGTGCATTGTAGAGTCTTCTAAGAAGCATGACAGCCCGGGATGGAGAGACAAGGCTCCCCTCATTTTCAGCTGCACTAACAGAAAATAAACTTTACATCCCACTATAGTGTGTCCTATTTTTCTTTGCCACAGAGGTCATAGTAACAGGCCTCAGATTTTTATTTGAAATAAACTTCCCAAGGTCTCAGAATTTTGCTGCTTGGTATTTCATATAATATTTCTTCATGCAGTCCCACCAGTTCCTTCCACATTATTTGTTTTTCCCTCATGGCATTTTTACATTGTTGATCCTAATGACCTAATCCAGACTGGAATAAATAAGATGTCCCTTCTGGTGTCCTGTGAGACTTTTTGCCAATGCCTATTACCAACTGAAAGCCAAATGTGCTAAGAGTATGAACCCTAGAATTCAAAATATTAAGGAACCTTACTACATGATGAAAATGTAATTATTTTCCCTTTGAAGGTATATAACATAGCAACTTTTACACTAACAAAAGAAGCAAGAATGTTGGATGTCAGAATGATAAGACCAGATCTAGTTCTTAGTTGGAAGAGCCCTGCCTCATGAGTGGTTTGTTTAGACTGTCTTGAAAGTCATGGTGCAGTTTCCCTTAGACTGTTGAATTCTGTGAAGAATCTATCATGTGGAAAACTGATGAGCCAATAGTAATCAGAAGACACCATCAATTGTTTGGTAAAAGTTTCCAGTGACAGCTGTGAAAAATGCAGCAATTAAAAATACCCAAGCCAGCTGACAGTGACAATTCTCTTCAAAGAAGCCAGGCTAAAAAGATACAGCTAATGAAGTTTATTTGCTGCATAATTGTCCAGCGTACATTGA
Organism: Pomatostomus ruficeps; assembly: GCA_013400735.1. NCBI lineage: Eukaryota > Metazoa > Chordata > Aves > Passeriformes > Timaliidae > Pomatostomus > Pomatostomus ruficeps. Next base: position 163,325 of record VYZT01063912.1, read on the forward strand.
ATTGTCTCTCGGCCATTTAAAACTGTGTCATAAACTGTGAACGCCATGGGTGAAAAAATACTTGGGTTTCTTTTATTTCAGCCAGTGACATGAAGTTTAATCAATGTCTATAAAGTGTGTAGTTATTTGCAAAAACGAACATGACATTTGAAATCTTGTCTCTTTCTTCTCATTGAACCATCTAGTCTAATTAAATATATTATTTCTTATCAGATTATTTGCTCTCCATATAAAACACTTAAAAGAAATAGTTAGAAGCAGCACTGCAGACTTTCTATGTAACACTAGAATCATCTTCTAATAAGATTTCAAAAGATTTGGCTGTTACCACTAAAGCAAGGGGTTCAGATAGATGTTATGGACATGTAATTCTCTCTTATTTTCTTTACCAGCCCAGCAATTTCAATATATTTGTAGTGTAAACTCAGGAATCCTTTCTGCCTTCAGTGAATCTCAGACTTGCTTTGTTAATGGATGTTGTGTCTTGACTCCCTCCTTTTACTGTGCTAAAAGCTATTGGCAATAAATGACTGTATGTGACGTTTTTTAAAAGACCCTAAGCATGTATGATATTGAATATTGAGCCTCTTTCCTGTCCATAAAACCAGAGACAAGGTATATGTTGAACATGTAATCATGTTTCCTTCCTGGGACATGTGCTTTATTTGGTGGGCAATTTTTCCAAGGGTAAGAGTCTGTAATTCAATAAAGATGACAAAATAAGATATGATAAATTCTGCAGACTATAAATTAAAGTTCAGATTAGTCTAAGGCCATGTATCAGACAAGACCATGGTGAACTAAACTGCAGGATCTGGAGGAGCAGCTCAAACTTCGCACAGTTTTGCGAAAGTTTAGTTGTCCTCATTCACTCTGCTGAAATATTTTAAGTGTGAAATCACAGCCTATCAATCCAGCAGATATTTATCATCCTAAAGTACATAATTTTCAGCTCTTTGAAAATGAATTTTTCTTTAAACATCTTTTCTCAGCAACCTCAGTCACTTCTGAAATTCTTTTGTCCCTGCATTACTCCTGGAGTATTTGTGGAATGAATTCAGTAAAAATTAGTACAAGTGTAAATTAGTACAGTGCAAACTGCTCATTTCTGTCTGGAAAGTTGTCAAGTCTGCTAGGAAATGTTATCAAAGGACATAGAGAAAGGCTTTCAGCTCTGCAGAGCTAAGTCCTGCTTTAGTTAAATTGACTTAAGTCCAGAAGTTTTGACCTGATGGCTTGGAATTTCATATCTCAAGCAAAGACTCAGGTATTGATCAATGCATTTTATATTTTCCCTGGTCATTGGTAAGCTTCTTGAACAACACTTTTTCCTCCCGATTTAACTCCTATTTATTAAGTTCAAAACTTACTTCAGAAAGGAGGCCCAGACTGTGATGGCTGTTTCAAAAAGACTTGGCCAACACTGCAAATGGGGAAAGCTTTGAGTGCATAATTTGATTTAACTTGCTCTCCTCTTGGCCTCCTGCTCATGGCCAAGGGAGATGCTGACACTGAGGGTGCACAGCAGTGCATGCTGTCACGCAGCAGGAGGATGGCATTTCCTGCCTGACACGTCTCACCACCACAGGCACCCTCCCATGTCTCGTGCTCTTCCTTCCTCTTTTCTCAACAACCATCAGAAAAACTAAGAAAGAGTTACAATCCTTAAACTCCTGTATTTTAACTTTTTAAAAAGCTATAATTTAAAGTACAAATAAATTGAAAATAGATTCTTCAAATTTACTCATTTAAAATATTTCTTCTTGATTATCCCTTCTGCTAGACCACTGAAATGAAGTGGAACTACTCTGATTTCCTTCAACTTTCCACCAAGGACCTTTTCCTAAGAAAACACTGGATTTGTCAAGGAGTGTTAGTGTCACATACATATTAGCAGGCCTTGATCCCCTGGTCCCTAACTCAAGCAAGCACATTGAAGAGTTCATAAATTAAAAATTAGTCGCTGTTGAGTTGCGCTTCAGCAGGGAAATCACATTTGGGATTCCATATTTTGAAGAGAACAGAGAGACCAATAAGATTTGCCATGTTATGAATGACAGACTGCTTGGACAGGACACATGAAAGAAATACAGGCCAACAGGAAGAAATATTCCATCATTTTTAACAGTTAATTAATTTTGAAGTCTGTTAAAATAAAGTATTTGTGGAGCTATTATTAAATTACACTTCTCTATTTCCTACCTAACCAAAAAGCTTCCCAAAATTAAAAAAAAAAGGTATCAAATCTTACTTCTTTTAAATCCATAGCAAGGAAGATTTCTTCAGCTCCCACAACCCCATTAAATCTTTCAGCTCACATTTCCCTGAGTTCATTCAAAACACAAGCTACCCAAACATGCTGCTTTGATCCTCAGGGTGCATCATCATGGAACAACTAAATTCAGTAGTTTAAAACCTAGGTTTAAATCAAAAAAGAATAGTATTTGAGTTGTTGAATGTAGAACTTGCCAAATCTTCCTTCTTCAGTTGTAAAGGGAATTTTTTATTTCTGCAATTTTTGATGAAAGCTTGCAACCTTAGACAAGGTTATTTAACACAGGAACAAACAAATATAGTGCATTTCACTGCTAATGTCTTTTTCTTTCTGGAAATGGCTAATATAGGAGGAAGACACTTGTTTATAAAGCAGTGTCATATTATCTCTCTGGTAACAGGCAAATCCCAACACTAGCATAGAGCCATGGCAGCCTATCGAAGCACAGTGCCATATATCAGACCCATTAGAATACTCAGTTTCAAAACAAGAAAAAATCCATGGCACGAGAAGCATGTGGCAAAAGTAAAAACTCTAGGAAATGTATTGAAGCTAATCTGACAAATAACTCAGCTTAAAAATGTGCAGTTGATATTTTAATAACCAACTTTTGAGTCCTGGAAATAAATTTATCTGTGCACAGCAGAGCAGATGGGATGCAAGAGGAAGAAGATAGGTCAGCTGTCAGGAACAGCCACTTGCTTAGGCAGCTTAAATATAGTCTCATCAGAACACAGAATGAAAACACATCCTGGCCTGATACAGCACCACAACACCCAGAGTACACTTTGGGTTGGTAATGTTGTCTGTATATGTGGCCAATTAACACACTTATAGATGTGCAATCTTCCTCCTATCTTCAGTTGTAACTCACTGTAAATGGTAGCTTTAGGAAAGTAACATCAAAGACAAAAGCAACAAGTTAGAAATTAATTTTTATCATTTGCATTTTATAATTTTATTATTTCACCGTTTTCTATGCTTGAGTTTCTTTTTCTGAATCACTGTTTCTCAAAGCACTACTAACACTGAAAGCACTATAGTCTGTGTCTGAGGTTTGCACTCTTCTAGCAGTTTTTGCAAGAAGCTCTTGCAATGGAGCAGAAGGTTAATTGTGTTGAACTACAAACTCAGCTTCACCCATCAAACCCAGACCTTTGCTGTAACACACGGCGTGCCTCCTGCTCTTGTCTGCCGGTTTTCAACAGTGCTACAAAAATCAATATCCTGGTAGAAAGCCACAGTATAGTTTGTTTCTAAAAGCACTTCAAAATACAAGCTTTCAAGCTCTTCATGTGTGCAAGCTGAGGCTTCCTGTCTTTCCTGTGAGTTAACTCTACTCTGGAGGAAAGACAGGTTTAGTTCTACCAAACTTTCTCTCCATGTCTATGCAGTTCATGAGTTTGAGAACAGTATGTGGAAGTATCTCCCTACCTATATGTAAAAGTGGTCACTTTGCTAAATCCATCATAAAATAGATTAATATTTGTGCATTAATTTTGAAAGTCAAGACAAGCAGTCTTAACAGAGATCCCCTTAGCAGTGCAAGAGAAAGTAGGTTCGTATTTTTACAGCAATATTTAAATACTTTATCTGCTAAGTACAATTCTGTTGCACAGAACAAAACTACAAGATCAAAAAATGCAGCCAAGTTTACTTACAGGTAGAAAGAATCATGTCTGATTATCCGTTTATATTAAATTGAAAATGCAAACCTCTCTTCATCAGCTGTACCAGTAAAACAGCCCAAACTGAGCTCTTCACTCTGATATGAAGCATGGTAAACCACATGTATTGCTTGACCACGCCTACTTACCTTTGATAAAAAAAAAATACCCAAACAGACTAGAAGGAGGAAAAAAATGGTCTGCTTTCTAGTATCAAACATTTTATAGAAAAAAACTTATTAAACTGTTATCAGTTGGTGTAAGTATTTCTTTTTTAAAAAAAGTTTAAAAGCCACAGCAGATGTAAATCACAGCATTTGGTTTTGTTCAGATAGATTTTTGACTCCAACATTTGAAAAAATTCAGTTATAATAAAAAGGGGAGGAAGGGCTGAAGTTGCCTAAGGGTGACTGAGCTCATCCAGAGGAAAGGATGGTATAGCATTTCAACCTGCCTTTGAAGACACCAGGAGAGTCAGCAACATAGCTGCCTCCAGAGATGTTTCGATCCTTTCTAAAATTAGCCATCTAAGGCTACACTCAACTAAAAAAATGCATTCATCTAGAAACTGGGTGCCTCAGAGTTCCTGACATCCTAAGTAAATATCAAGCCCAAAACCAAGTAGGCAGAATTTATCTTCAGGTGCTGGGAAGAGGTAGGGGAAAGGGTCAGATTCAAAGCACCCACACCACTGAGAAAACTGCTGCTGAAAGTTCACACCGTTAAGGCTTGTTTTATAATACAAATCAATTATAAATAATTAATTATTGTAAAGAAACAGTCTTAAGGTTCATTGCAAGCAATTAATCTTCTGATTTTCCTAAACTTCATTTGGGTTTTAAGGAAAGCATTACTTAGGGCATGATGTATTGTTCAAAGCATTAGCAGCACCATACTCTGGAGGATCTTAGAGAAAGCAGGGTTCAAAGGAGTAGTTCAGGAAGGAAAGATGTGCTTGGCTTACCTTAAATGTTCCACATTGCTTTTTCCACTACTTTTTCTAGTAGATAGAGCAGAAACCCCTATATTTTCCCTTTTAACAATACCTGCTGTTGGTACTGCTTGGAGAGTGGTTTCGCACTCAACAGTTTCACAGGTTGGTTTGCATGTTGGAATAATCTTCTGAGACTTTGTCATTAAGAAAAGGGAGATAGGCATTTGAAGCTTTTCTGGCAGCCTGTAGCTTTTCAACCGAATAGCATGAGAAAAGGAAAGCCCTTCTTCCAAGGAAGAGGAGGCAAACATTTAAGCAAAGCAGTGTGGGGATCTAAACATCTCCAAAACTGATTACAGAAATACTCAAATGCAAGAATGATGGAATATATTAAGATAATGGTGGCTACTCTTAATAATTTCATTGGAAATAAACTTCACCATACTCCTCTCTGACTACTTGCAAAAAAACTTTTTGCACAATCTATTTGCTATTACATGTGGCACAATAGCATAAGTAACAAAAGAAGATAAAACATTTAATGGAGCTACTCAGAAGGTGACTGCAGAAAAACTGGAGTGCAAATATTCCTCATATGCACTGCTACAAAGTTAGGTTAACTGAAGTAGGCTTCAGGAAGGCTGTGGAGACAGTAACCTCTAGCAGAGGGGGCAGGGCATGTAACTTCTAAGGAGAGTTCAGGTAATTCTGAATATTTCATCACGGCCAAATTCATTTAAATATGTATTCAATCTACCATATATATATATAAAGAGTGAGGGAAAGTGTATGTATACACACATAAGTGTATATATACACACACACACACACACATATATATATACATGCACTATCATAATGCCATATTCATGTGAACAATTAGTTTGACTTATGATGCACCGACAGTAGATGATAGGCTACAAATTAGTTGGTTCCAAACAATAGTTAACATTCAGTTTATTTACACACACACACGTAGTATGATGTCTTCTGTTATGAACAGAAAGGTTAGATCACTGTAGGTACACACAACAGACAGAAACACGAGCCCTTCTTAAACACACTTGAGAAATTCTATTCCCTGTATAGAATTGTGTGTTTAAGTGAAGGTAGGACAAATTTGTGCTTGAACATTTCAAGGCAAAAACAGCCCACTTTATATAAATAAATGCATTGAATTTATATATTTACAGTACATACAGCATATAAATTATGTTATAATTAATCCAAAACTTGGTATTATGGTTCACTGACAGCCAGTTGTGCTGAATCTTGAACTTATTTTACATTAGTAACATGAAGACTAAGCATGGGAGGTCTCTGGTAAACCAAGCTTACAGTGACTCCAGGCATATCGCAGCTTATGAAGCAGAGCTTTTAGAGTGTTATGCTGAACTGAGGGCTGTGCTGGTAACAACCTACTATGTGCAAATGAGAGAGTCCATTTCATCTTCTTGATAAACACCCACCAACCAAGAAAAATAATGTTTCTGGAGAATCTCTGGAAACATTTCAGTGTCAGTAAAAAGCCATTTACAGATACCTTCCATTTGTAAGCATGCAAATCACTACTAATGCTACTGCCCATGTAAAGAGGACCCCAAAAACGTGGACTGTATGTACATGAACCCAACCCACTAAATGCACTTGAGGCTCCTGGCCTCTGACCACATTTTCTCCCTCCATAAAGAGTTCAGCAATGCTGACTTTTCAGAGAAAATATAGAGCTTGCTAACATTGCTGAAGATACTGTACTCATTTCTCAACATCATATAAAACTCTTCTTGTGCTGGAGTGGATCAGATATTACAGGTTCCCCACACTGTTTAGCAGCACCCAACAGCTTACAGGATCAAGCTCTTAAAAAGAAACTATGAAGCCACATTTCTGGAAAGTGCCTTCTTTCCTCTGCTTGTGCTGCTGTTGCCTTTTTTCAGAGAGCATCTTCACCCTCTGCAATGTCAATGATTGTATGAAGCAACTCTTCAAAAGTTGGGCGTTCCTCTGGTTTCTAAAATTAAAAAACATGCACAGCTGTGATCAGAAATCAATAAAGTTGTGTTGATTTTGATAAATTACTGGTCATATCATCATTCTTTGGCAAGGAATTTACCATTAGGTATGAAATGCAAAAATATTTCCTTGTCTGGATTTTGGGATGTGTCACTTAATCTCAGTAAGCAACACCTTTCTTTACGCTTTGAAAATGCATAAATAGGCATTGCTGGACTATACTCTTCATAGAATTAATTATTTTGCATAGTTTCACACCTTTTTAATTTTTCTTCCCCGTTCCCACCCTTCTCCAATGAACTCCTCCAATCTTTCTCTATGCAAGTCGTTCACACTCCTAAGTGGGTGTCATTCTCTGATGCCTCTTTTATATCAACTTTATTTTCTGACCTCTGAAATGAGACTGTGTCACAGATTTAAGCACAGGCATCTTTCATCTACTCTATTTTCCATGCAGTTTCTTATGTGTTATAACACCCTGTTTGTCTTGTTTATTTAAATGTTGAGTCATCATTCCTGGTGGTATTTAAAAGATGTGCAGATGTGGCTCTTGTAGACACGTTTCAGTGGTGGACTTGGCAGTGTTGGGTTAATGGTTGGACTTGATGAGCTTAAACGTCTTTGTCAAGCTAAGTGGTTCTATGGTTCTATGACTCTGGCAATACACTGAGGCAGTCTCTTCTCTGACCTTGCTGACACAGTTAATTTTACATCTCCTGAGTGTTTGGGTAACTTGCACTTTTCCTTCATTTATTTGCATTTAGATCCGTATAACCTGTTCAGTCTTGAAGCCTTGGTAGTATTCCTTTCAGTCTACAAACCATTAATGAATTTATTAAACAAGGACTGAGGTACCTACAGTTAATCATATTTCATTACAAAGAGTGACATAATCTTGCCATTCCTTATGTTCTGCTCATGGTTTGCAAAGTTTCTCTCACTCCCACAAGATGGCTGTTTAGATTTTAATATCAATAACCCCTGCTGAAATCAACAAATTTTTAAGCAACTTGTTGATGTTTATTTAAGTCCTATAAACATATATCAGTAGTCAAAGAATATCAACAAATTGTCACTGTCTTCCTGGTAACTTATTCTTCCATTTTAAGGACCATTTCAAACAGGTTATCAAACACAAACAAAATTTAATGCTCTGCAGTTTCCTGGCTCCTTTTAATAGCTTTTTTGAGCTACAAATAGGTCTGTCATTCCACAATTATCCAGAGCACTGTTGTTTTCAATCTATTTTTTTTGCATAAACCAACTGGTTTGTAAGTTTTAGATCTCCCCCAGTTGGTTTGATAAGTAACTGCTCTCTATTCCAGCATCTTCTTCTCCAAGACAGTAAGTCATCTTTTTATTACTGGAGAAGAGCAATTTTTCTGCAGCTGTGAGAGCTGGATGCACTCAGAACACTGCTCTGCAGAAGCTAATTCATGTTTCTAGATCAACCTTTATTTCAATTCAAGGGCAAAAAAATTTTTTAAATATATATAAATATTTACCTCCTGCCAGCACATCATCATCATTTCATACATTTGCTTACAGGCCAGTTTGGGCCGATACAAGCGATGGCCTTGACTAACCATTGTTACCACTTCATAGTTGGAGCTTTTTTCAAAGGGCATTTTTCCTTCCGTATATACTTCCCACATTAAAACACCTGGGGGAAAAAAAAAAAAAAAGAAAATAACTATCTTCTTAAACATATGTGTTTGTTTTGAGCCCTGGACAGATTTCTGATAGATAAATAGTTTGAGATCCATATTCTAGACACTGTTTGTATGTGTCATCACTGAAAGCATCTTATTCTAGTTGCGTGGGTTTTAATGAATAACAGGACCAAATGTGTCTGTGGAACTTTAGCAGTCATAAAACCATAAAAATGGTTTCTCTGAGCTTCTTCTCTGAATCCTTCCCAATAACCAGAGCTTAATTGCTATTGATAAAATATAAAACATACACTTTCTTTCCATGATGAATGTCTTACCGAACGACCAGACATCTGACTTGCTGCTGAATCGGCTGTAATTAAAGACTTCCGGGGGGCACCATTTCACAGGAAATTTAGCCCCTGAAGAACTTGTGTATTGGTCATCAAGGACATACCTAAAAAAAAAAAAAAGAACAGCAAAGAAGACAGACATGATATGATATTCTTCTGTCAGCTTCCAAACCTACAAATTTTAATTTAGATTTGGATTGAAATATTAGAAGCTCATATTGCCACCTAATGGCCACAGGCATTAGCATCACACGATAAAAATAGCTTGCCTGGGGCAGTACTATGGCTTCAGCCATGACTCAGTTAATTTTTCATGTTACCTCAGAGTCCTTTCTTGTGATTTATTAGCTACACAACACAGGTCTAGGCCACTTTCAAGTTAAATATCTCTATTATGAGACAAAATGAGGCAAAAGCAGAAATTTCATGTTCTGTTTTTCACTAGCCGGTTCAGAGTTCACTGAGTTCAGATGTCAGGGGACACAAGAGCTTAGCAACACAGAGACATGGCAGAAGTCAAACCACGGTGCTTTAAGACCTTTCTTGGAAGAGCTGCTCCCACCACTGCCTCACCGACACATCACCCATGTGGGTGCTAACAAGGGCAGGAAATTAACCCCCCTCCAGATCTCTGCATCTCCCAGCCCTTCAGCTAGCACAATACAACTCTGAACCACCTACCCCAAGAGAATCCCAAAGTCACTAAACAGCCTCTTTATAATTATTTATAATTAACTACATTATCAGCACTCTGCTCTCTGCAACACAAGCTTTAATATGTCTTTTTAAAAAAGAGTAAGGAAATCAATGTATGGCCACAGAACAAGCAAGCATTAAAGGCATTAAAAAAGAAAAACGAAAAAAACCCCATCAAAGGCTGTTTCCTAGAGAGGTCAAAAAAGATCATTTTTGTATGCAATTTTGCTTGGCCTGTGTTGCCTTTGGGCTAAGTACAAGGGTTAGGTGAATTTTTCCAAATCTCCATAAATACATTTGCACACTCACACATACCTTGTCATTCCAAAATCTGAGACTTTGACCACTCCTGAGTCACTCACTAAGCAGTTCCTGGCAGCCTGCAAGGGGAATGGTTAGACCTGGATGAAAGACTTGGACTCTCTTGCAGACAAATTACAGCAATCTAATCAGGTCTTTGTATTCATTGCTTAGCAAGTTAACTCATTTACCACGTTCAGTGGTGTATTCTCATTATAAAAAGTAGGTGTGCATCTCCTCTTGATAGTACCATTTTGACAAATATACTGTTGTGTGAAAAATCACCAGAAAAAAATTGTCATCTCAAGGGATTAATGTGTGGCGAAAATGGCACCAATACAGAAAGGAGATAGGCTATTATATCAGCACAAACTGCTACTACTTATAAAAATTTCAGAGAAATTTTATTCCATTTTCTTGGAAGAGATAAACCTCTCATCATTTTCTGTACAGAGCAGTTTTAGAGACTTGATTAGACCCTAAAGGGCCAACTTCAGTCACTCAATTTTCTTCAAGAACAGAAGCGGCTGCAAACAGGCTGCTGCAAAACGTCATAGGTACATTCAAAAATAAAAAATTTCAAAGAGGAATGTATTGCCTAACAGGATGTTACCAGGTCTCTGTGGATAAAGCTGTTTCTCTCCAGGTACTCCATTCCCTCACATACATCTTGGCACATAGTAAGTAGAGTGTCTTTACTCAGAACTCCTCGTTTTTGCCTCAGGTAATTGAGAAGGCAGCCATGCTCCATGAACTCTGTCACGATGTAAATGGGCCTCTGTTGTGTGCACACACCATACAGCTGAACTAGTTTAGGATGTGTTAGCTTCCTGAAAAGATTGAGATCATGTCGTTATTACTTCCTCCACCCAGTGCTAGTTCTCCACCACACAAAACTGCAGAAATACCACCTACCCCCAGCATTTATTTATAATCAGTATACAGCATCAGAGGCCTAGGACAGGGAGTCGAAGTGCCAAGCACACAACTCACATCATCACTTTAGCTTCCTCAATGAAATCCTCTTCATACATCGCACCTTCCCGAATCGCCTTGATGGCCACCTTGTACTGCGCCCTCCACTTCCCAAGGCGCACTACGCCGAAAAGCCCGCTCCCCAGCTCTCTCATGAACGTCAGTTCTGAGGGGTTGATTTCCCACTTCTCTATAAAACAAAAATTAAGCAACAGTTAAGGAACTTACTGAGCTGGTGGGGGATAAGGAAGAGGAAAGGGAAACTGGATTAGGAGCAAATTAAGGAATTTAGGTACAAAATGTCTTAGAACTAACTTGAAATCTGAACACTTCTCTACCCAACAAAACAAATTTTTAGGTAAATGTGATCTTTAAGCAATTCCTGACTAATACAGACATCAAAATTCAAACTTTCCCGAGGCCAGTAATTACATACTGATACTATCAGATTTGATATCAACAAAATGCCACCACAGAAAGTTGTGCTGATGCATAGAAGTTGCTTACATCACCCGGTATGGCATGCTTGAAAAATGGCTATTCCAAATTTATAGTTTAGAAGAGTAACCCCTCAACAAAGATGAAAGGGTCAAGTTTGAATCAGAAGTCTGGAAGCTAATGAAGGAGCCAAAGGCACAGCTCTCTGATCAGGCAGAGCTCAAGGTATCCAGGGCAGAAAGCATGGAGGAAAACACTGAATTCCCCGGGAGCACCAGTGAGTGACACATTCTGCCTCTCTCCACTGCTGTCCCTGGCACCACACACCACACCCTGGCCCACTAGCAGCCATGGTGCCTTAGCATGCTGATACTCTGTGCAAGGGCCTTGAAAGTACAGCTTGGGCCAGTGGAAGTTCATATAGCCAATCACAGCACAGAATTATATCTTTTCAAAACTTTTAGAAAGTATTGCAGCATCTTAGCATAGATAAAATCATTAGAAAATATGTGTGTAGATGAACATAACCGGCAATCACCATAGCTGAATCCTGCCGTTGTTGGTGCTGTCGTCTTCCTTGGAGTCACTGGGTAACGCAGCCTGGTAACAAGACCTGAGGTTCAATGATAATTCAAGAAACACAGTTTACTTCTGAAACAGCACCAGGCACCAACTCAGCCTCTTGTTCACTGCAGACTCCAATTAAAAATATGTACAAAAATCAGTTATAATAAAGTGGGGGTATGTTTTTGGGGTGTATTTTCCAGAATGTCATCAAAATGCTGGGCCATCTGAGTTTGATGTAAAGATCTACAAACTACAGTTCATGAGCAAGATTTATACACAGACCAGACTTGAAAAAAAAAGTATTAGTATCTGTGCCTTGAACTCAATTCCCAAACTCTCCCCATTCCATCATACAGTGGGCAGATACCAGCATCAGCCATCAGCTATGGATCTAAAGTGGAGCAGTGATTTTCTAAACAACACATTAATGTTCTCCCCAACTGTTTGCTGTATGGGAAGGTTAAATCATTTTAAGTGGCAGTGACCAGCAGGTAAAAAGCTAGGGCCTGGAGAGTATTCTGGGGAAGCACCATCCCTATCCATCTGCTGTGGGTTACAGGCAGCTGACAGAAGCACTATGCAGAGCCAAGTGAACAATTTTTCCTGACTTGACACAGCTATTCTTCTGTTACTCTGGGGACAGTAACATTTTATACATTATATATATTTATATGCACACAAAACCTTTCAAATTATTATCTATATTGAAATAATCTGAAACTGCAGTGTTTCATGACTTCCCTGCAAAGGAAGGATCCACAAAACCCCCCAAAATTTCATTAAAACATTAAAATTTCTCAAAGTCCATTTCAAATCAACCTTAAGTGACAGAAAGAATCCAATTCATCTACCTGCTGCGTTATGGCTGTGATATTCAATTATTTCTGGAATGGAGTTAAAGACATGTTTTTCTGCAAGGTAGTACTGTTTTGGTGACGTCACTGTTTCTTTTATATGGTAGTGTCTTATTCCTGATGAGCCTTCCCTGGAAAAATAACAACAACAATAACAATTAGTAATAATATCATGTCATTTGTTGTGAATTTTTTAAGAGGAGCACATTGACAAGGAAAAGTAAACTGAAAGGGCCAGCACGGGTGCCCAGTACCACACACTTTGGGAACAGCTTGAATATCAAACATCCTAAGCACTGGCAACTTGCCTTCATCTCAGTGCTCAAACCAAGTTGAAGATTAACCCAGAGAAGGTTAATTTTCAGCCCAGTGAGCTCCCCAGCCCAGCTCACACATGCGGACACAAACGCAGGCTGGCAGGATAGAAGAGACCAAATGGGGTGGAAGAGTAAAGCCTCCTTCTTTAGGTGGGGGTTAAGGTCTACACTGGATTAAATTAAATGGGACCTAACCATGGAGTTAAGAAGTTTATTTCAATCACCCATCTTTCTATCACAGCAGCCCTTGTTTCTTTATTGTGCTCTCTCCTGGGCTTTCCCCCAGCCAATGAATTTGGATACGGATACAAATATATTCAGACGAGACAAGGTGTGCAGAGAAGCCATAGAAACTCACCCTCCAAATTTTGTATAAAGGGAAACGGTATACAGGCCAGGCTGACTGGAGTCTCTCACCACAAAACCACCTTCTTTATCCTAAAACACAAGCACATTGACGGTTTTGTGCAATTGGTTTTAAGCTACGCGACTCACTCAGTTCCAGGATAGGCAATTGCCAAAACAAGCCTCTGCTTTAACTAAGGAAGCTATTTAAAGTGAATTTCACAGCTGATACTGCAAGGCTGATGTGCTCACCTCATTTCTGAGGAGCTGCTCTGCCTTGCTTCTGTTCAGGTTTCGGCTGTACCACCTGCAACACAACATCAGTAAATAAAACTTCCCCAAGGTGCATGATTTACCTATAATGCTTTAAGCAAAGTATTATGAAGCTAGAGATTAAATAATTTTATGATAAATGAAGATCAAGAATTGAACCTTTGATAAGGTGCAACAATCAATCTCTACTACACTGTGCAGTTATCCCATAAAAAAGCCCTGAAACAAATCCAGGGAGATCCCACAAAAGCCCAAAAAACTCAGGGAACTGATGTAAGTTTTTGGAAGAAACATTTGTCCAACACGCCCAGGCTGATGGCAGTAGTTGCTGAGAAGAGCAGCCCAGGGGGGTGGCTGCCAGCCCTGGGGAAGCAGCTACCTGCATACCAGTCAAACCACCCGTGGAGCTGGCTGTCAGATGCTCTGCCGTTCAGTATCTCCATACTCCTGGGCTTCCAGGAAGGACCCACCTAGCAAAGGGGAGGCTGAAACTATGAATTAAGTGTCACAGCTGCACATCTCTGAGCTCTGTGCTGCACGGGCAGGTTAAAGCAGCCACAGAAGCACCAGCATGTCAGCCACTCACAGAGAATAATAGAAGAAGGAAAACCAGGCAGTTTGCAAATGGTGTGGTGCAGTTGTTTTGAGCTATGCTGTTACTGCAGTGACCAAGCAGAGAAGTGGCAGAGCAGCCTTTAATCAGATTCTGCCTCTTCTGCAGATAGCGGTTTCTCACAGGTGGTACATGACCTGGAGTAATGCTCCCTGGACTATCCAGTGACTCAGAATTAGAGCCCCAAGGTGGTAAAAGCACAAAGTGGCTGGACCAGATAAGGCAGCTCAGTTCCTTCCTTCCCTTTCTGTCAGCCCTGCAGCCCAGCCCAGAGCAGTGCAGAGCTCTTAGCAAGAGTTTCTAAGATGAGAAAGCAACAAAGAATTCCCTCTAGTCAAGCTAAGGGCAGATGAAATTCTGCCTTCTGTCAAAACATGGCAGTAGGAGCCATAAGTAGCTGAGAGTGAAGTTTTGGAGCTACTAGTGTAGCTTTGAAAACTGGTTTTAGTTATTATTTTCTTACAGCTCCATTTTATCTAAAAGTCATGAAAAATGTCCTAAATTCTCAGGCACAACAGTTTATGCTGCAATGATGTTTGAGTATCAAGAACAGGTTTGGAGACTATCATGTTAAATTTTATCCTGATGTTCTTAAATAAGTACTACCTAATTAAACATCAATGGGAGAAAATATTTACAAAAAAAAAAAAGGCTAGACATTTTATAGTATTAAAACCTAAAATGCACTGAATCACACATTTGCTTGAAAACTAGAGCTTCCAAAATATCCAATCTTCTATGTTTACTTGGAGTGATTTCCATGGTTTTCTCCTCTACTGTTTACTGCTACAAACTTTGGACAGACATGTCATTTACTATTAAAACAACATTTAGCACACTTATAATGGGTAAATTTCCTTCAAAGTTTCCCTTTGTCTATTAACCCCTCTAATTAAGAGGGAGTTTTTTGCTTTAACAGTGATAGTCTAAATACTACATGCCTGATGGCTGTCTCACTGACTTGACCCTACATTATAAATCCCAACATAATCAATGAAGGGAATCTGAAAAACTATATGCTTAGTTGTTTAACCTCTAGGTGCTATCATATGTAAACAGTTGCTTTCAAAATGCTAAAGATATCTTGTCATTCTTGAAGCATAGGTTTCATTTTATGATATTCCAAATTTTAATTCAAGCATTCACTTACTCATATTGATCAAGGTTGTTGGACTTCTTTCCTGTTACATAGTTGCTTGGAATATATCCTTGTTTTCTAAAAAAATATATAATATATCATCTGAGTGAAAACATGTAAAATTCCATGCCTAGAAGATAGCTATTTCATTCTGCTAATTACCAGAGGTATCTCGATGTAATTTATTAATTACTGACCCAGCCACTCTACTACTGATTATTCAGAAACTAATTTTCTGCATCAATGTTTCCACATTAACTTTCAGCGCCCCTAGAAAAGTGTCACGGACAGCAGAAGTGTCCAAGAAAACCAGCAGAAGGGGTGAAGGACAGCAAGTAATCCTCTGCTGCTCTGTCACTCTTCTGCACTCAGAAGTCCCAGTCAGCCATGGGAAGTATGTTTGGAGCCTGACACAGCCTGATAACTGGCAATTACCCATAACATATGGCAACAGGAACCTGATAAATATTGAAATGTGAAAACTTTCATCTTTGAAACCACAGGGAAAGTTTTTATACAGGGAATGTAAAGTTGCAGTCATTACAGCATCTCACTGCAATTCTCTGTCAACTTATTCAAAGATTGTCCCTAATGATCCAGCTATTAAATAAAACTATGATTATTCAAATCTGGAAGTCGGAACCTGCTGAGCTAAATGTTAACCATGTTGCTCCCTAATGAGATGTTCCCCAGGGAAGTGGGGATACTATACCAGTCTAGTGAGGTTTTAAAGGGTGGCTGGTACTTTAATTGGGGAACCATAAAATTGGAAAGTAAACATAATTGGAAAGGCTTCCAGTTCTGCAACTGTCTTTGCACTTGGGTCCCACAATCTATCTATCGAGTACTGCACTTTTGAAAATTGGTTTCTGCATGAGACTATGTGGCTGAGATTTCAGAGCCAAGGCCTAATGTGCAGTCTAATGCAGTTATTTGTTGACACATAGTCAATATAAACACCTACAACATAAAAACAGCCTTATGAACTTTATAACAAAAAATAAGGAACTCATTTTTACCCATATTTGTCTCTCGCCTTCCACCAATGAATGTCGTTCTTCTCAATCACTGTATATTCTTCACCTTTCTCTAATCTTAAGTCATGGTGTTCTGTGGGTTCAAAGTCATACATTGCTACTACTATCTCCTCCTCTTCACTACCATTTTCTTCAGCTGGAGGAACAGGTGGTGGAGGCCTTCGCTGAAAACAACACAACATTATCATCCTCCCACACTGCTCCATCTTTCCACCCATTCACCCTTATCATCACACCGGGCTAGTCTTGTGGTGGCCTGGGGGCAGCTAGGGTAAGTGGCAGCAAACCCCGCAGATGCTGTCCATGGGGCTGGTTTGTGCTGCAGCCCTGCAGCTGCCAGGAAAGAGCAAAGCTGCCTGGCATTTGCTTTTTGCCTCCATCTTCCACCAGCAGTACACATACAGCTAATAGATGCAGCTAAATTTCAGTGGGGTTTTTTTCACCCTGAGATAGACCGTGATGCCCATTGGTGTATACAGAAATAGACCTTTGCTCCAGGATACAGAAAGTATTTTGAGAAATGTAAGCTCTTTTTCAAAAAGCAGCAATTATCTATTCAGTATTTTAAAGATTCTACCTACCACATTTTTTTCTGGCACTGAAGAGGACAATCTCATTACATCTAGAAACAAAGCACAGGAGAGGATTTATGCCTATTCATTAAGCTATAAATTTAAAAACTAAATAAAAGTTTTAAATTTCAGATAAGCCTTCAATATGGCTTAGAAATTTCAGAAAGCAAAGACAACTCCAATTAAGCTATAAGAAAAATGATTAAATATTCTTGCAAAGACATCCTAAGTTAGCCAGCACGTTACGTTGATCACAGATTTGGCAACATCTATGCCACACCAGAGGATGCCACAGAGAGCCCTGAACCAGCCTGCAGATGCAGAAATTTATGAGAAATAAAAAAGGGATAGAGATAAAAAAAAAGGCATAAGAAAATGAAGCACTGTTCTTGTCACCATGATGATCTAAAAGTCTGTTAGTATTAGCATCTGCCCTTTTAAAAAAATAAGCCCCTGGCGCTTGCTTTGCTAAATAATGCTTAACAGTTGTATGTATCTTCTTATTACATCTCTCAGATCCAAAATTATTTTTCTCCTGCACTGCATTTTTTAAGCATTTAAAAGGTTGAGCTCTATGTCATGCTTTTCGTTTTGTTGAATCAGATCGGCCACGAGCCACTGTTTATTCTGCAAGTCTTCTAATGCAACTAAACCCTCAGGTTCCCCCCACTGCCTGTGCTGGCAAAAGAAATCATTGAGTGCCACAGACTTAACTGGGAGATAAGCAGTGGTGCAATTTCTTTTCCTACTATGGAATTTTCCTTAAATCGAGGACTAAATAATTACTAAGTCCTCTGTCAGACAATATTGCAGTGCCACAGCAGCACATGCTACAGCATCCACTGTTGAAGCAGCAGAACCTGCAATCTGGATGCTGGAAGATGCAGTGTCTACAGAAGTCACAGCTCATCCAGGTTCAGCATAGGGACAAACTCTAAGAAAATTCAGTCCAGAGTCTGTAAATGCATTAAACCTTCCTGTATAATTTTAAGCTTGGTGTATTAACACTGAACGCAATGTAGTTATTATTCTTTCACATGGATATGCAGAGATTTTAATAAATGACTGAAGAGCTGCAAGATTTCTAGCTGAATCTTTTTTCATCCTAAGGTTTTATCCTCAGCCTGAGGTCTTGGTCAAATAAGTTTCAAATGGGAGAAAAAAACCAAATGAAATTCAACAACTTCAATAATTCAGATTTGTTTAAATTTTTTTTTTTGCAATTATATTTTACTGTTTTTTCTATTTTTCACAGAATATTTGGAAATCAATTTTGACTTACTTTAGGCACAGTATCAATGATTGACTCTGCTCTATAAATTTGCCTAATACCCAGGGTATTCAGGTGTGATGACACAATCATGTAAAAAAGCAGAAAAATATGCCAGAACAACTGCATATAAAAACATATGTACTTACTGTTTTCAAAAAGACTATATTTTTCACAGCCAGGTGCTAATTTTTCTGTCTGTCTGCAGCATTGATAAATTCCCTCTGTCCAGAATTTGGGATGGTATTTTACCATTATATTGCTGTTGTTCTTTATTTCTACAAGAAGAAAAAGAGCATATATTGAAAAATACAAAACAACAGTCTGTAAGAGGGTGATTTTTAATACATATTAAAAAATCTTTGACACGAGGCATAATCTTTGCTTGCCCTTACTTTAGCACTGCTTCTCTTCTTGCAAGTTTACATGGAGGAGATACAACAATCATAGAGGATGTATTTAGGGTAACAACTTTATTCCAGAAGGGAGTGCCACACTCCCCACCTACACCAACCATCCCAGGGGGGTTTGGTGCATCAATGAAAGGAGACCCTGCACCATGTGAATCAGTCAGGCAGCTGTGTAAGCTCTGGGAGCTCTGCCTCCTCCTTTCTTACTGTTGCAAGTGACTAAAATTCATCTACAAACAGTGTTCTGGAGGGAAAGACAGCTGATATTTATCGCTATTCTGTGGCACAATTCTTCAGTTTGATCTGGAAGGTTCCTTACCCCATGCTATGGGATTGCTGAGTTTCAGAGGTCACTCCTTGCCCTCTGATCCCCAGCTCAGAAATCATTTCTTATTACTTTACAGACCATCTGTAGATAATGGGAGCATCTCATGGTGAGAGAGGGCATTAAGAGGCCCATAAAAAAACCCATTTACTCACTGTGAAAGCAATTATCTGATCACAGCTCAGCAGAGATACTGCCTATCATTTTACATCAGCTTCAGGCCCACAATGTAGTCTAGCTACATCCAAACAAAACTTTTCAGTGATGCCATCAACTAGCTTGGATAAACTTTTTAACTCATTGTGCAAAAGCAGAGTCAAAGTCTGATTGCAGCTGGACTTCACTAAACCAAATTAGATCAGTCTGAGTGTTTGAGGCTCTCAGTGACTGTCATCACACCCTGTGTATGCAACCGATGAGCTGGCTCGACAAAAAATTAAAATTGGTGGATATAAGCAGCAGAAACTCTACCTTTTGATTTTTGTAATTTGTTGTGGGTTGATGCTAGCTGGCTAAGCACCCATGCAGGCACTCACCCACTCCCTCAACCCAGTGGGATGGGGTAAAGAATAGAAAGAACAAGAGATGAAAACATTTGGCTTGAGATAAAGACAGTTTAATAACCAAAAGAGAGAAAAATGAACCCAGAAGTAATGTGAAGTAAATCACTCACCATCTCCCACAAGCAGCCCAATGCCCAGCCAGCCCCTGAGCAGCAGCCAATAGGGAAGCAAAAAACCCTAATTCCTGTCTTCCTTTACCCCTGTTTTTATTGCTGAGCACAACTTTACATGGTCTGGAATATCTCTTTGGTCAGTCCAGGCCTGCTGTCCTGGCTGTGTCACCTCCCAGGCTCTTGTCCACCCCCAATCTACTCATACTGGGGGCAGAGAAGGAAAAAGGCAAATCCTCCATGCTGTGCAAGCACTGCTCAGCAGCAACTACAACCAACAATGGTATGCTTTCAACACTGTTTTGGCCATGAATCCAGAACACAGCACCAAGTTAACTCCAATCCATGCAGACAGCTCAAGCAAAGGTATCTGGCTGTGTCAGATGTTAAGTATAAGCAATTCCCATTACCTTCTTTCAGGTTCCTCACCCACTGATCCCGGCTTTGTGCACTTGGTGCAAAAATATAAAGTGTATTAGCATCATATACCACCTGGAGGGGAGAAAAGAAATAATCAAAATACATTCACCTCATAATATTAATTCATTTCTTCCTCAAGAAACAGGAAACAGAACAAGACAAATGACGGCTACATTTGGCAAAATTAAGTGTATTCAGGCACAAAATGCAGAAACTGGGAAAGGCTATTAAGGCTTTTTATTCAGCTATTATGTTTTCAGGAGAATTAAGAAGAATTTTGTACTGGTGTGTTATCTTGACAGCAGTCCTTAAAATGCTTGCTTCACACTTTGCTTTGTTCATTCTTCACAGTGCTCTTTCTAAAAACAGTTCAATTTAATGAATGAAAGTCACTTTGTAATCAGACACTCTCCCCTCTGATTCACCATTGCTCTGGAGTGACTCTTCTTTATTTCTCCACTGCTTGTAGCAGAAATCAAATATTGCTCTGGGAGAAACAGATGAGAATCACTGCTGCCCCTCTCCCAGCAGTGGAATTCCTCCTCACTCCAACCATTTCCTCTATAGTAAGGAGGCACAGCAACCAACCCCCACATTTTTCTTTTTCCCTTCTAAACACTTTTTTTTCTGTGTTTACTTCCATTTAATTCACAATGAAGAAGAAAAAAAAAAGCAATAAGTTTATTTTTATTTTCTTATTCCTATATCATTTCATGGTAATGAAATTTAGTTTAATATGAAAGAATGAAGACAGGAAAATTGGGGCTGCCAGGCTTACTTATTCCGGCAGAAGACCAGGGCAAGGCAGTTTCCAGTAAAAATTCAAGCTGAGAGGGTGGGGAAAAGAAAAAGACCAAGTATATGCAGCACATCTCCCAAGGGAAGGGACTGCAAGGGCAGCAGAGCTTGCTCGGGATGGGTTTTTAACCACTGATCCTGAACTACCTCCCACCAGCACAAAAAAGAGACAGAGAATGGGCTCAGCATTTGGAACCAACAGTAATTTTAAGGGCAGTTATGCCCAAATGACTTGGTGTTGTTGAAAAGAGCACTGTAATTTATATATTTTGCACAAAAAAGACATACCTGAAATGGATATTTATTTTGACAGGGAATAATACCATCACTTTTTACAGCTTCTACACATTTAATCCTTGAAATATCCACAGATCCTTTTCTGTACTTTTTCTGTAAGAGAAAAAACATTTGTAAAAGAAAACCAATTTATCTAATTCTTTTTTTTTTTTTCAACAGAGACGTCTTGATTTCTTTTCTACTTATAATAGTGATGTCACTTTAAGTGGATAAGTTGTTTGAAAACTGAGGGTATAAAGATCTGCACTTGTGAAAATGTACTGAGTACAGTGAAATTGCTTAGTGAAAAGTACCAATTCTTTACATAGAAGGTTCCCAATCACATGTAATCACAGGTTTAATATACGCTTCTTTACAAAAAATAACTTGAGAAAAACGAAGGGCTTCTTCATTGCTGACTTTAAATTATGATTAAAACTAGTATCATCTCATCTGATCCCTGGTTCTGTTGCTGAAGTGCTCCCCACCATTTGGTGGCTTCTGCTGTGCCTCACTAAGTTTCCAGAGAAACCTGGATGCTGCACAGGCTACACAAGTCCCTGATGAGACAGAAAGCAGAAGATATGGATATAACCCACTCCTGGACCAAACTGGGGTCTGTATTGAAGAAACTTCTTTGAACAAGGCTAGCAGAAGCCCAGAGAAGGAAGGTCAAAAGCACAGACTAAATCTGAGAAGATTTAGTCACCTACACTTATAATTATGAATATTTTAAAGAAGGCACAGGTGCTCAGGAAGTGCTGCACAGTGCATGGAGAGACAGTGCAGTTCAATGCTCTGGAGAAGCAGCCCCTTGGAAGAACAGCTGGAAATAGAGGCAGATGTACTGAGCTTTAGTCTACACTAAAGTCTACAGGAAGACTATATAGTGCCACCTCTGACTGTTTGGAGAGCTAAATTTCAAATAGGAGAGGAAGTTTCTACTGGAATCTGGAACAAAACAAAAGCCATAGCAGCTCATGGCTGATACTGAATTAGTACACATCAAAAAAATTGATTTGCCAAGCACATCCAGAACATCCAGTCCAGAGTGCATCTTATGAAAGACTGACACAGTTCACACAATGTGGAAATAATTAGCGATCACTGGATTATTTGAGATATGCCAATCCTTACTCAGCTTTCTCTTGGGGATGGAAATCTTAGCCCCAATAGCAGAAGTCTGGTACAATCATAAGCAACTGAAAACACAGTCTTGTAAACAGAAGCAAAAAACAACTTCAAATACAGCAGTTGTGATGCCATCACTCTAGAAACACTATAGTTAATTACCCATGAAGTTTCATCAGCATTTAAAATGCATTTAGCACTCTATCTCTTATGTAGGTTAGTGCAGAGAAAGCATGCATGAAGAATTCATGTACATCCTAGTCAGCATCAGAAGAATGACAAGGGATAAGTTCAGATAAAGCTGCAACTGTTATTAGATACCAGAAAACCAACACACACAAGAGAGGTGGGGTTTTTATAGGGAGAATTAGGCACGTTAATCAACCATAAAGAAAAAAAGTAAAATCATAAACATTACCATGAGCTGTGCTACAAAGACTTATCATGTAACGCTGAAAAATAATTTGTACCAAGTATGAAACCCTGGATTTTTTTACCAAAATATCATAAGTCTTCTGTTTATTTTATGTTGGTCACTTCCAAACTCAGGATATTCTGTGATTCTATGGTATCTCCTTACTTGAACATTGACTCCCTAAAGTAAAACATACATTCATGCAAAAGCCAAAAATGGTTACTGAAATCTATACCACTTGGTAGAGCAGGCAGTACTGCTTCTCCCTCTCCTTGTCACTGCATGGCTGACCTGGCAGTTTCAGGGCTGCCAGATTAGCCAAGGCAGAACAGGAGGACCCAAACTAGATAAGCCTTTTCCTGAAGCCCAAAATTCAACACTCCATGTAACTGTGCTGAAGACACCTCTCCAGACACAAAACGCAAAGGAGAAGAAACACTTACCACTCCCATAACTTATCTACCCTGCTTTCTGTGTCCAGAGGGGTACTCATACTGCTTGGATCCCACCTGTTGGTTAACTGAGGTTGCAGGACAGATAGACAATACACATTGGAGGGGGTTTTTTTAATCCAAAATCACAGAAATTCCTTAGAGGAACACACTATTATTTTTGCTGAATCTCCCTCCTCCTGGGCTCAGAGATTTTCATGCCAAATCTGACATTCAGTGAGTGCTCACTCAGAGGACACTGACAGGAGGACAAGGGACAGGACTCCAACTAGACAATCATCTAACATTTGGGGGGAAAAACATAAAGGAAATCCCGTGATGTACAGCACATCATTCTAGTAACTGCATTTCCTAAGCCATATTTTTGTATGCTTTCATGATTTAGGGTGGCTCAGTTTGCTTCACCATAAGATGCTAAATTAAGCTAACTCAAGGATGACCCACCTTACAAGTCAATCCACCCCATTAAACCTAATGTCAGGGAAGATTCTTCCATTTTTGCATATTTTATAGATTAAAAAAAACCCTTGCATATGTGAAATTAAATACAAATCTACTGCTCAAGACATTTTCAGATCACATCAGATGCAACAGTTATTAAAGGCCACCAGCCTTCAAACTGCCAAGTGCACAGCTCTGTTTTAGCATTACTCGTTAATAAACTATGGGGCATAGAAGCAGGAAAGAATGACTCAAGAAAAATGCTAAAGACACCACTGCAATTCCTCTCTCCTCCCTACTCAAATGATTTCCCTTTATAATAACAGGACACCTTGCACACCATAACTGTTGCATTTATTCTACAAGCCAAAGGGGTTCTGTGGGCTCTATACCCAGCCATACAGCAGACATGAAATGCAGAATCAAGGCAGAGATCAAGCCCTGAAGCAGTTGGGAAGTACAATGCAGGTATGAGCCTGCCCTGAGAAATTCACCCATAACCACTCTTTCCAACAAGTGACCTCTGCTACAAAGAGACAAAATTAGTACAATGGCTAATCATGCAAAGCCAAAGAGCAGGAAGCGGAGGGACATTTCTAAAGATTTTTTTTTTTTTGAGGTGGAAAATGGCTAACACAGTAGAAAAAGGTTAGACTGACTGTAGAAGTAGCAGTATTTTATCAAAACATTCATGCATGCTGTCTGAATGGGATAGAAGTATTCACAGAAGATTTGGAAAAACCACAGGTCAGGGAAATGAAGGGACCTATCAAACCTGGTCCACTACTTTACTAAAGATAGAGATACGTCTCTCAGGGGAGGGCTATGGAGGCAAATATGGTTAGAACGGTAATAAAGGTATAAAAATACTAAATCCCAATGAAGAAAACAAATAGGTAAAATATGTGCTTCAAAGTCACACTAAAGGTTGGGGTTTGGTTGTGGATTTTCTTTTTTAATGTATCTGCTTGCTGAAAATAACAAAAGGGAAGTGCCTATACAGAAACTACTATATTAAGCTTTTCAAAATGCAGATTTCATATTTACCTATGTTTCAAAATATTGATTTACAGTTTTAGAAGCCCTGCTCTTTGTTCACAATGGAGATGGCCAATTCTTGTTTCCATACAATCTAAAAAGAATAAGCTATTCCTATTTTTTTAACATATTAAACAGTAATATGAAGAAGTCATAGCACTAGACTTATATTGTCAGATATGTAACAAATATAGGATTACATAATTCCTTAAAAAAATAATCTTAGAACACAGTAAAACAAAAAATACCCAAGTGTTAAGTAAGCGTACAATCAAACAGCTGATCCTCTGTACATTTGGAATTACTCCTCTGCTGAATACAGAAGCTTTACAGCTTCAGAAGCCCATATCCTCGCTATCAGATAAAAATATTTCTTCAGTGTATTTCCTCTTTGCTGATAAACATACTGTGCTGCTTACCCTCACAGAAGTATGTGTGTATGTGGGGGTGTTGAACAATACAAAGGACATTAGATTTGGAAAAAAAAGCCTCAATGAAAACATGCGTAAGTCATCCCAGCTGCCAAGAAATGTCTACATTTTGTCTCCCCCATGCTCTCTCTTCCTCTCTTTCCTTTTTGCTCATATTATTTATTTCTTCCATGATTGCCCCCATGTAGGAAAGTGTGAGGTCATCAGCATGTGACCCATGGAACTTGTGTTCTCACAAGTGTAGCAGGTCACAGCACTACTTTATCTCCTTTTATGGAGCTGCTCTTCAGCTTTGCAAAACCACAAAAAGCCTGGCTAAGCCAACACTGCCTATAGACAGCTGCTCTGGTAGAATATGCTCCAGAGCAAAATGTAAGGGCATTTTCATTTTTGGGGTCTTTTCAGGGAGGGAGGTTGGGCTTTTGGGTTTTTGGGGTTTATTTCTTTTGATAGTAGTGCCATTTATTAACAGGAAGCACTGACTGGATACTTCTGCAGTTCCCTCTTGAGGCAAGCAATTACTGATTATGCAAATATAATTACTGTAGCCAGGTGTTAAGTTGCCACATTTTCCATTCCTATATTCTCCAGTGTGTCAGATACATTGCAGAATGCAATTATTTTTTTAAAATTATTTCAATTATTTTTTAAAATTATTATTTTAAGAAAAGCAAGTATCAAGTATTTCTATTTACTTTTCAAAATGGCCTTTTGAGATTCCAGTACATCTCTCTGCTTTAAACAATTGCTGTTCCACTTACCAACCCTTCATCACTGGCTTTTGAGAAGCTTACCCTCCTGCTGCTCCTGCCCTAAACCTCACAGGCAGATCCACATCTTCCTTGAAACTTACTGCTCCGAACCAGATGCAGTGCTGCAGGTTTTGTTTCTTTATTGTTTTGTTTCTTTGTTTCTTTATTGGCTGATGTGCAATTTCTGCATCTTCCAGGTACCTTCAACAAGACTGGTTCTTCTTGCATTTTTCTCTAAATTATCTTGATAGATTAAAGTTTCTCAGCTTCACTTCTGCACACTTATAAAAAACTAGGCCTTCTCTAGCCTTCTCTCATCTATTTTCCAGTTCTTCCTTCTTAAGACCTTTAAGACTCATCCACTCCTGTCTAGTCATAAAGTAAATATTCTCATCCATGCCTTGTCTACATCTCAACAACTACAACCTATGCTTTTCAACTTCATCTACGTCTCATTTGTTCCATCTCATGAAAGTCAAAATTCTTGTAGAAAGATAATTACTGCAGATTCTCATTTTATATCTGACTTTTCTTTCAGTAGATATTATAGAAAACAGGGAATCATTACTACAATATAACTAATTTTTTTTTACAATTTAAGTTTCTTTATGAATTCTTTATGAATTTACAATTGAGCATTCCCATGCATCTGTTAGGCTGCTCCCATTCACCTAAATAGCTTTAAGTTATGTCTCCAAGCTGAACAGTTTTCACTTGCAAGTATTTTAAGAAAGCTTTATCATTATGACCTATGATTTGGAACAAAAAAAAAACCTCTGTAAATCTACTAATTTCAAAAGCTATTTATCTTACATTAAAAAACAAGAGTAATCAGTGAAGTGATCAGAAGCATTTTAATATTGAATTGTGCTTTCATTTATATAAAGTAATTTAATCACCTATGCAATGACTAAGGAAATCCCATAAATCAGGGTAATTATTTTAAAAATAATAACGGATAAGCACTATAGGAATAAACAACAGTAGAATGTATTAATCTTCTGTTAAAACAGAAAAGTAAGTAACATAGTTTTTTGGAACTCTATAATGTTGTTATGCTCCAAAGGAAGTATTTGCACAATATTAGTGTCGCAATGAAGCTACACAATTTTACCCTGAAACCTGCAGCTTCAGAGTGGGCCCCAGAGCTTTTATTTTTCCTTCCTTAAAATATCACCACTGTAATTTCAGTAGCTTCTGTCTCCTCTATATTCAAATTAAAAGAACCAAACATAACCCTTATAGAAGGGCCTTTTTTCCTTAGGAAGAGACTTTCAAAATCAGCAACCCCCCAGAATGTTCAGATTTTTATTCTGTTTTTTTCATTTATATCCTGGTTGGTTTTTATCAGTTTTAACAGTTCTGTTTATGCAAGAAAGTTTTCACACAAGTCTGATCCTAATGGCAAATACCACTACTGCCACTGAAGACAAGAGCATTCTGCACCTCCCAAGTTCAGCTCATCAGAAGCTGCCTTCTACTTGACTCCAGACAGAAGCATCCTTCTAAATAAGACTCTTAAATGTTTTCCCTCGGGGAACTATTGTTTGCCTTCTCTGTAGAAGCAAACAGTTTCTGCACACTAATTAATTGGATAAGTGATATGCCTACTCCAATATCCTCTGTGTAGCAGTTCCAGAGCTAATGGGCACTGCAGCCCAAACTCTCCCCCTTCTCACACTGCAGACTCCTGTCCGCCCAAACACATGCAGGTTAGCCACAGGGACCAGGATTTAGCCTATGCCTTTTGAAAATGCAAAATCCAAAGTAAACTATTTACTGCTGTGAACTCTAATCCATACAGCAAACATGAACAAACAATAAAGATGCTAAAGCATAAAGAAATTTGATATTCATAAGCTCATAGTCAGCCTCCTAATCGTGGTCAGTGCAAGCTGCTGTGGGCTGGAAAGGTTAATTCAAGCATGCCGTGCCATGTGTGGGAGGACATTAACCAAACCACACAAATGTGCACACTTTCAAACTAAAGAGTATCACTGCTAAGCAAGCTGAGAGACAGAGAGAAATACCATGGTGAAAGGGAATATTCCACAGCAACAACAGCACACTAACAGTCCACACATTGACAAGGACTTATAAAATTATGACCAGATCTGTGTTGACTTTGTGGAAGCACTACACTCACGAGAAACATCAATGTGAAAGTTTTCAAACCAACAAACTAGCAGAACATCTCACTTGTGCAAACCAGCTCCTTTCAACTACTCCACTGGGGAGAAGTACTTTAATGCCTACATTTCATCTCTTTCCTTCATCACAAAGGATTTCCCTTACCTAAAATGCCATCTAGAGCAAAAATCTGTAGTCTAGTGGCACTTTAAAGTTCAAGAGAGATGCCCTGTCAGTATTAGTTAACCAAAACTTGCATGAAGTACGTGTTCCATGCTATCATGGCTGTTCTGTGGTGCAGCAGCAAGCCTGCTCCAGCCAGGGCTGTCTGACTGCCCGGTTCAGACACCTTCTCACATTTCACTGAGAGAAAATTCAGAACAGCCAAACTCACTGCCACACGAGGAGAACAATGATAAACAACGAGTACTTGGTGGACAGCCCTGCTGGATGCAGCGGCTCTGATGCTGGTTTTGTGTGGTCTGTCCTGTTGGTTAACTCAAGAGGAATAAATGACACCATTCCTTGCAGCCACCCTGCAAAGAAGCGTGTGGGGCACTTGCACTGTGGGACACCAGCCACACCAGTAAAATGAGTCCCCCCTTCCATTGTCCAGCTGATTTTTACTGAAGTGTTTAAAATTTCAATGATAAGGTGGACTCCTAGATAAACACTTAAGGTTTGATTTTCCAAACAGACAGGGATGGAAGTGTGAATGCACTGCTCCTTCGAAAATAAACTCCGGGATGTTTTAAGTTGAATATTCAAGATGTGAGGTCACTTTTGACAGAAAATGACCAAACATACCTCGGGCCATGCATATGTGCTGTTATTTCCACAAATGTCTCCTTGGAATTCAAACCTGCACTCTATTCAAGATGAAATTAGCAATTTGGAAAAAGTCATACTAAAACTTCAGCTGAATTTTTGCTGGTCAAAAATATAGAAAGCCATTCCAAATGAGAATTTTTTTTTAATCACTGCATGAAATATTTGATTTTCAAACAGGTCAGTTAATTTCAAAATTGCTTAAATTTGCTTATTAATTTGCTACTGACGAGTATTTTTTTATTTCTTGGAAGAAAATAGTTCAGGAAAATGACCAGAAGCATACCATAATTCTGAAATATTATGCTGAGTTTTCAAACCACACAAAATTGAAAAGAGATTTCCTAATAAAATATTTCATGCTCATGTTTCCTCACTGTAACACTACAAACACTGCCTTTGCTATAAAACCAGATTATCCAGTGAAGTCGCACTACAATCCATGACTCCAGCTGACACCAGTAAGAATAGCACAGCAGTGCTCAAGAACAAGGGCCAGTTCGTGAAAAAACACCTACCACCTCCCACTTTCAAACTAGTTACTACCACCTACATAAATGTGTTTAAAGCTGGCTTGGTAAGTCCACAATACATATTTGAGAAAACTATACATATCTCAAGTCTTTCTGACTGTAGCATATCCAGCAAGATGTACTTTATAGTACATCTCCACACTTGGAATAGGAAGGTATTTTACTTCTTCCCTACTGTTATACCCTCATGACCATTGCTCTGTGCTTGGAGACCAATGCATTTATATCTTACTACACTGCATTTTTGTCTTCATTGCAAATGGACCCCATAACATTCAGATTTCAAAAGCCACTTTTGCAACATTAGGAAAAAATACAGAAAATACTCTTTCCAACAATGACAACTGATAAACCATTAAGGGCTTCATGAAACAACATTAGCTCAGTTTATAATCATTGTTAGTCCAATATTGCACAATAGTGCAATGATGCCATTTCCCCAACAGCTACACTTTCTAATTCTCAGAATTTATGACCAAGAAAAAAAAGCCAAAACCAGAACACATCCCACTTTAAACAGAATATTCCTCTTATCTGACATTAAAAATCTATCTCCGTGATGTTTAAGGCAAGTCAGTTCCTGATGTGTTTTTATTTTCAATCTTCTAAACGTCAATCTTTTTAACTAACCTAAAGGTGATACTTCTTCCACATTTTTATCCAACAGCATAATGCCCAGAAGTTAAGCAGTAAAGGCCAAGGTCCTATTGGCTTCCTATGCAAAGTGAGTTTCCTATGATATTAATAGCAATCGCAGAGCTTTGCACAGGTGACCTAAACCAGGATTCTGCCTTTTCACTGATTCTGTGGCTATTCTGTTCTATACTGTTCATGCACCTGCTCCATGACTTACAGCAAAGCAGTATCTTTAAGTGGAAAAACTGTATTTCTCCTTCTCATGGCAGCAGTGCATCTTCAGCTTCACTGTAGGCATGTGCTGTCATTGTACCATGACAGAGGGCCTGATCTGCTTGAAAGCATGTATGGAAAGATTTAAACCAGTTATCAGCAAGTTAAAACAAAATTTTAGCCTGTTGCTAGTAGTCATGTTTAGGAGATAATAATTTACTGCTCCAAGTAAGGTATATGGCACTTTGTGAGTACATAGGACAGGAAAAAACAGAGAAGAGTAGCTTCCATAATGCAGAGTTTCTGGTCAAAGAGCAACTGATGTCCCGCTGGTGGCTGCACAGAACAAGTAAATCTCTCAGCAGCATTTACAGGAACAGTATTTGCTATGGTTGACTGCTTTCTATTGTCATAAATGTTCCACTTCTGTCACCAGACATACAAAATGTCTAATTCTGTCACCTTATTTATAATCCCAACTTGCCCACACTTTGAGTATTGACTAATCTGGTCAATAAGATTTACTTTAATCTTGTTTTAAAAAAGAACTAGTATGATTATTCACATGCCCACAAACCCTGCGTTTTTCTTCACCTCTACTGAACTGTCATAGAAGTTAAAATGGAAGAATACAGGAAAATACTTCAGATTAGCCAACAATCAAACTGGGAACTGCACACATGCCTAGAGGAGCTGAACTCAGCCACCCTTGGCAGACTGCTACCACTGCAGTTATGGGGTTAAAATAAGGATGTGAGATCCTCTTGGCTTGGGATTTCCATGCTTATCTTACCAGTCTGGTCTCTGAATACTGCCAAGCCTGAAATTAAATCAGTCTGTACCTATCCTTTCATCTGTCATGTCTTCAAATTCAACCAGCATACACAGTAGTCACATTTATTTCAGCAATAAACCTCCAACTATTCCGAGGGGGCAAAATTATCTTGATGGCTAATAATTTTTTTTTGTCTTTGTATATATTACCTCAACCAGAATATGCAGCTGTCTTACTGTAAATACATATTTATAGCCACCATAATTGGCTTAAAAAAACCCAAACAATAACCAAACAAATAATTAAACCCACAAACATCTTTACCATTTTAGTTGTCCAGAGACATAAAGGAATTACTACCACTGTGTCACAGAGATCTTAGTCTTACAGTTGTGTTCTTTTCAAAGAGACAAAATATTCAGTATGCCCCTTTAAGATCAGAGCTCACTATTTTCAGACAATATTGTTAATAAAATAAAATGCTGATTAATGTTTAGAAGAATCTAAAATGAGAGGAACAGTGAAAATGAAATTGATTTGAGGCTGGAAAGTTACATGTTACGGCTGAGCCGGTCTAACAACCTCCTGATGTCAACAGCATCCTGTTCTCTTCCACCACCTGGCACGGCCTCTGCCACTTGTTAGATCCTGCACCTAGCCAATGCAGCTTGCTAACCCAGCAGAACACTAATCCAGCAAACATAAAACCAGATCAAATATCTTTCTGCTGACCTAATTGTGGCCTTCCAGCAACTGAAGGGAGCTACAAGAAGGACAGAGAGAAACTATTTCCAAGGGCATGTAGTGACAGGACACGGGGGAATGGCTTCAAACTGAGAGAAGGTTTAATTAGATTTTAGGAACTAATTCTTTACTGTGAGGATGGTGAGGCACAGGTACAAGTTGCCCAGAGAGGTGGTGGATGCCCCATTCCTAGGAGTGCTCTAGGCCAGGTTGGATGGAGCTCTGAGCAATCTGGTCTAGTGGACAGTGTCTCTGCCCAGGGTCAGAGGGGTTGGAACGAGATGAACTTCAAGGTCCCTCCTGACCCAGGTCATTCTATGATTCTATAATTAGCAATTTTTTTTCAGAGCCATATGGATTCCAAGAAGGGCCGGAATCAGTTCAAGTGAATGGGGGAGGCTAGGAAGGCTAGGACAGGGATGAAATGGAGTTGCCTGTTTCAGCAGCAAACTGACAGCATAGCATAGGCAAAATACATATTTTCATCCCAACTGTCTGTATCTTAGGCTGAAACATTTTAAGAAGTTACTGCATCCTTGGATGAGGGCAGTATGGGCAGCTTTGCTCAATCTCACTGCAAATAGAACTGATAGTTTAAACCCCCTTTCAGAGAAATCCACAAGTCAGTCTCCTGGAAAAGCATTTTAGCCAGAGGACATTAACCGGCAGGGCAAAGTGAAAGATGGAAGGGGAAAACTGGAAGAGGAGAAGCTGGAAGTGGTAACTTCTTAAAGGGGGACAACTAGACCTGCAAAACCTGTTTGTCACATTTCTATTTGATCTGAATGTAATCTGACATGGGATAAGCATGCAAGACATATTTCAGAGGGGTTCTTAGGCCCCACCTCTTTATTCTCTGGGAGGGTGCCAGAGTCAGCAAAACAGGAGTGACTGATACACTCTGCCATCCAGGGGGACATAAAATGCCTGAAAGGAGTGTGCAAAGAGGACAGAGCCAGGCCACTTCTAGCCATGTCCAGTGACAGGGCCAGAGGCAGTGGGCACAACCTGAAAGACAAGAGGCCCCATCAGAACATCAAGAAACAATGTTGGTCTTTTTTACTGTCAGGGTGACTGTGCACTGGCACAGGTTGCCCAGCAAGGCTGTGAAGACTCCATCCAGGGAGATACTCAACAGCCAGCTGGTTCTGGGCAGCCAGCTCTGTGTGGCCTGGCTTGAGCAGGAGGCTTGGAGCAGATGGCCTCCAGAGGCCCCCTCCAGCCTCACTCTGTGATCTTGTTCTTAATCCCTGACTGTGTCCAGGCCACTTTCACAGAACAGACTGCTCTGATCTTGTAGCATGGTAAGTGAGCTCAATCCTGGTGCAACCATAAGGTCTGGCAGAGAAACATGCTTAGCAAGCCTTACCTCTCCTGTACCGTCTTCTTTCTCAGAGGTAAGACAGCCAACACAAGAGCTTGCGGGGTTCCCTCCATTAAGCTTTATTTGTTAAATGGCTTCCCAAGGTGTACACGTTTCACGAGCTACTGTAGTCATTTTAGTCCTCTTCAGCATTGTGACAAACACGGGAAGTAGCCTCACTTGAGTGGAAAATCTCACTCCCAGCACTAAGGATATGACAAGGCACTCTGGGGGCAGGTGACCTTGATGAAACTGAGTCTGGAGCTCATTTGAAAAAATGCTGGTCTGAGGATTTGCATCATTTACACTAATGATGTAAATGATGCAAATTCTGTGTAAATTCAGTTCTTGAGGAACTGAATTTACACAGAAAGTGGAAACCAGGATGAGTTGCTTGAATGGTCAAAGATAAACTGCTTCCAGCTTCATTTCAATCACCAGGTTGCATGATCCATTCTAATGGATCTCATCTCTGCTGAACTTGGTCTGCTGCTCATATCAATGCACTGCTCCTATCAAATGCTTTTTCTCCTGTTCAAATGCAGTTAATTGCCAGGTGTGAATGTAATGGCCTTCACTATATACACAGCCACAAGAAACTGCAATTGTAACTTTTTCTACCTTTTCCTCACTTCATAATAGCAGTGATCTCTTTGGTGAGAGAAAGAAATCAACTTTGATGACCACCTTTAAACACTGTTTTATGTTATTCCTGCCATCCTGGCTATGCACTACTGCTCTGATTTGGAACCAGTTCACATTGACTACCAGGTAAGTTATCCACACCTCTGTCAACCTGCATTATAAATACAAGAAATGCCAGCTCATGTTCATTGTCACTAATGACCCCAAATAGCTCTTGATAGTATGACTTACAGTACGAAAAAAGCCAGTATAGTACAAAGGCAAAAAGGAACAAAGGCAATTTGTAGTATAAATCTGTGTCTCCTACCTCTGCTCGACCTTCGTAGTATGTTAGCATAGACTTTGTAAGCACAAAAAGCCTCTCTTTGTAGTTTAAGGGAGAGGTCCTCTTCTTCTGCTGTGATCTTTTAATCAAAATCTCTTGTAGGATAGTAGTCGTATTCATTTCAGCCACTTGTAAGCTCTCTTCTAGCCATTGAACATCAGTTCCTGTGAAGATGAGGAATAAAACATTACCAGATCTTTGGAGGATCACAGAATTGGAGATATCTGTAACAAAAAGAACTTCTACTTATAAATGAAACTGCCTGAATATACAGAAAGCTGGAGCTCACCCTAAGCATCTGGAAGTTTATAGAAGTTAATTATTAGACTAAAAAGTTCAGGCTTTGCTCAGCTGAGAGCTGCACTGGCACATTCCTGGGAAGCCAAAAGCTGTATGTGATTGGGATGAAACAAGGTACACTGCAGCCTGTGGCACAGAGAATATGGGTGAGGTCTGAAATGTGCTCCGGGCAAACAGCAGTCCACAACTGCTCTTCACCACAAACCTATATAGAAGTTTCTAACCTGTAGAGAAGTTTAAATTGCTCAGGTCTGTGCATGGATAAATGTCATTTGCAGAAGAGTTCTACATACAAAATTGAAGATCATAGAATCATAGAATATCCTGCATGGAAGAGACCTACAAGGATCATTGAAATCAAACTCCTGGCCCAGAACAGGACAGCCCCAAGGATCACACCATGTGCCTGAGGGCATTGTCCAAATGCTCCTTGAACTGTCAGCCTTGGGGCAGTGACCATTTTCCCTGGGAGCCTGTTCCAGTGCCCAACCACCCTCTGGGGGAAGAACCTTTTCCTAATATCCAACCTAAACCTCCCCTGGCACAACTTGAGACCATTTCTATGAGTCCTGTCACTGGTCACCACAGGAAAGAGATCAGCACCTGCTCCTCCACTTCCCCTCATGTGGAGGTTGTAACTATGATGAGATCTCTCCTCAGTCTGCTCTTCTCCAGACTGAACAGACCAAGTGTCCTCAGATATTCTTCTTATGGATTCTCCTTTGGACTCTTCACTATACTTGTTGCCTGCCCTTGGATGTTCCTCAATAGTTTGATGTCATTGTGGCACCGAAAACTGCCCCCAGCACTCAAGGTGAGGCCGCCCCAGTGCAGAGCAGGGTGGCACAATCCCCTCCCTTGCCCAGCTGGTGATGCCCCCCAGGTCACGCTTGGCCCTCCTGGCTGCCAGGGCACTGCTGACTCATGTTCAACTTGTCATCAACCAGGACCCCCAGGTCCCTTTCCACAGTGCTGCTCTCCAACCTCTCATTCCCTGGTCTATACACACAGCCAGGGTTGCCCTGTGCCAGGTGCAGAATCTGGCACTTGACCTTGTTAAATTTCATATGGCTGGTGATTGTTCATCTCTCTAATTTGTCAAGGTCTCTCTGCAGGGCCTCTCTGCCCTTGAGGGAGTCGACAGTTCCTCCCAATTTAGTATTGTTGGCAAATCTATTTAGTATTCTTTCAATGCTACATCCCAGTTGTTTATGAAGATGTTGAAGAGCACTGGGCCTAAAATGAAGCCCTGGAGAACTCCACTAGTGACCAGTCATCAGCCTGAAACTCCATTTACTACAACCCTTTATACCTAAGATGGATCAGTAAAAGTAATTTTGAAAATTCACCCCAATTTCAGTAACAAAAATTTTCAGACACAAACGGCTGTTTAGAAGATGTCAGTTTGAGAACAAAGAATTTAAGCTTACTTTTCAGAAACTGCTAAGCAAATGCCTTCCAACTTCTGTTTAGAAAGATTTCATGCTGGCCACCAAAATCAAGCAATTTACTTCAGATGGTTTTGGTCACTCAAGCTGGTTTAAAGTTCTACACCATGAATGATACATGTAGGACAGACTTAGGAGTACATAAAAACAAATGCATGCACAGCTACTTTGTTTGCAAATCTGGCTCCAGGGTCCTGCCAGAGACATAGTCAGGCAATCTCTCTGTTCTTTGCAATGATGCCAGCTTAAACACAGCTGACCTCCTCCCTCAACAACTCACCACTGTCCTGTCATGCCACCCTGCCTTGTGCAGGTGTTCCTCCTGCTGAGCTGGGAAACAGGTTAGGGAAGGGATCCAACCAGACGTTTCATCATGCAGCACAGGCAGCTGCCTGCACAGACTCATTAAATGAAGTGGCACGGAGGCAGGAATGAAGGGTGTGTGAGAGGTTGTGGAGAAGCTGTTCCAGAAATCTTTTTCCCCACTCCCTTCCCCTTTGCTCACTTTTTGCCAGCCCTACCCATGGCACCACCTGGGCCCTGCCTGGGGCTGTGCTCCAAAGCCAGGGGAAGCAGCAGGCACAGACCTGGAGAGCAACTCAGGCTAGAGCAGCACAGCTGGAAGCTGAAGCCATGGCTTGAAGAAGGAACTGCAACAGCTGCTGAAGCACCAGTGGCTGCGAACAATCTCTCAAGTGTGTGGAGGGGGCAGGGGGATAACCCAAACCTAAGCCCTACAGTAAAACAAAAAAATAATTCATTTTTCACAGGGCTTACTTTATGCACCTATTTACTACTTAGAGTATTTCAGAATTCACTGGGGAAATGGCATGCATATTTTTCTCTGCAGGCAACATAACTTCAGATGGACAAAACCGCACATTTCACAGAATTGTGCAGAGAATCTTGAAAAACCACAAACCTCCTCACAATATTGCCTTACACAATTTAATTTTTAATAAAATCAGATGTAAACAAACTCGTTTGAGTGTGTCTCATTTTGTGAGCAATTAATTGCTGTCACAATACATGAAATTACACCTTTTGCCTTCCAGTCTAGTCTTGATACTACTTTTCATTTCTTGGTTTGACCAGCTCAGCACTCATATCCCATACTGCTGCTATCTCACCAGCTAGAAGTACTTGTTAACTGCTTTAAAAATATCCTTTTCTTTTCTAGGAATACCTCTTCATATGTTAAAAAAAAATTTGATGGTTTACATGAAACTACAAAATACGACCAGGCTAGGATGCATAAGTAAAAGATGATAATTGGACTGCAAATGGTGATTATTATGAATAATCTTTTTTTGTTATTTCTCTTCTTCTGATATGCATACACACATACACTTTGTTGGTCATCTGTCATATTGCATTCTGGGAAGAAGGCAGATCTTTTTTAATCAGTAATTGTCTTGGATATGTTATTTAACTACTAAAGCTGCCCAATTCTGATTTACTGCCCTTCTAAAAATAAACTGGCAATGTCAAAGGTAATTGCAGAAGGAAGAATACCACCATAAACTGAAAACACAAATATTGTTCAAAAAATTAAAAGTCAGTATTAACTTTCAGACCAGCTTAATGCACACAAAACTTTAAGGGTTCCCATCACAGTCTCTCCCACTCAAAACAATTCTATTGTTCTCAACAGTAAAAATTCTCTGCTTGTAGTTAAGAAAAACATAATTATTATCTATTTTATAAATGCTGTACTCAGATATCCCTACAGTGCTGCATTAGAGAGCGCAAGAAGGATTCAAAGTTAACTGTGATTTAAAATCTCAGTATCGATAATGCTAATATATTTCATTTCTCTACCAGGTTACATTAATGTGATGCAAGAAACAAAAAACTCCTTTTGACAAAATCGGGGTTAAAAAATAAAATCATCAGTAATGTAATTGGTCAATGTCTGCACCTGGTTGCCACACTGAATTATCTCTGCTGTGAAGATTTCAGCAAATTAGAACCAGTTTCCCAGGTCACAAGATCAGCCTTTGAATCTGCATTTGGTCACAGAAACTAGTTTTATTTGGGGTTATTTCCGAGTCAATGGCTCTAGACACATTTCTGTTTCAATAAATAAGGCTCAGCATAACTGAACCCTCACCTATTATTCTGAAAGTTCTTTTCCAAAATAGCAATACTCCATTTAAAAGCCCCTGTAACAGCCACGCTTACCTCTTATCAAACCCATATAACACTAATTTAGTTCAGTAGCATTTTAGACATTTTCTGCACATTTTCCCCGTCCCTCCTTCTCCCCAGATACTCCATTGTTCCCAGACCATCCCTCAGAACATGAAGCTGTTTGCATGGCACATTGTTATCTTGTTATAAACAGCTGTGGGAGTTTTGGGCTGACACCCAGTATAAACTTTTCACAATATGACTCCTGCCAAGGAATTGCCCTGTTCCCTGCCAACCATAGTTACATGATAACAAAT
The DNA here is from genome assembly GCA_013400735.1 of Pomatostomus ruficeps. NCBI lineage: Eukaryota > Metazoa > Chordata > Aves > Passeriformes > Timaliidae > Pomatostomus > Pomatostomus ruficeps. Next base: position 201,566 of record VYZT01063912.1, read on the forward strand.
ACAATCTAATTTGCAGGGATGCTGAAGACTCAGAATTATGGCTGAAATCAGAAAAAGTAACAGATTCCTGGCTTCCCTCAGGGCAGGAAAACATTCTCAACTTTAAGTATTAAAATATCTGCATCAGCCTGTGCTTTCCCATCTTCACATTATACAAGTATTAGCCTGTATAGCCATGAAGTCACCATACACCTTCCCCAAAACAAATGAAAAAACTGTTCAGAGAAGCCTTCTAAGTCAATATTGGTCCAAATGCACAAAGTACATTTTCGCTTGTAGACAGAGCTTCTTATGCATGCCACCTTTCCCAGTTTTCACTGGGGAAAACTGAGCCACTGAGTGATGTGGTAAACTCAGGTGTTGCAACACTACCCATGTATCTTCTGGTTCCCACTCCCAGCTCCCAGATTGTGTTTGTTTATTGACACAATTAGTCACCGTGAGCCGGCTGGACTGTAAGCACCTTTAACATTCAAAAAGTTGAATAAATGTATGAAATTCCCAGTGCAAGTTCTAGTGAGTAGAAAAGAGAAAGTGCATCCAGTCTGACCATGGCTTCTCTGACCCAAATGTACCAAGCAATTGCCACTTTTTATGGCACAAATCTGTATCACGCATAGTCATGGAGGGGCTCACAAGAAAAAAAGCACATTCTGAAAAACATGCTTATCACAATGATACAAAAGGAACACTAGGAGGAAATATTTGTAGCTGAAAATATAAATAAAATCAAGGTGGAACTGTTTTCTGAGTTTCAACACATCCTTAGGGATGGTAACATTTCCCTAGGAATTTGTGTCCTTCAGTGCAAAATCTTAATGCTAAGCTGATGGGCATTCAAGACAGACAGCCCCTCTAACAAATCAGCATCCTCAGCTTTCTGACTTGGATTTTCATGCATTGGGCACAACTGCCCTTTTTCAGATTTGGGACACATCAATCCAAACCCAAGTCAACTCCAGATCTGGATATTTAACACTGAAAATTTACCTCCTAGGGCAGTAGATTAAAAAAATTATAGAATATTCACTACTTTCATATTTTAAAGTATCAGTCAAAATGTTGATTTTAAATACCCAAGTGGTATCTTGTAATCCTTACTAAAATCTGGAAGTTTCAGAATGTTTTTCCCCCTTCATTTTACTTAATTGAGATCAGTTTGCTGATCAAGCTCATACTGTGTCCCTGCAAATGTCTGTGGCAGGCTAAGTGAACAGGCAGCACACTGCTCCTCTGGGCAGAGAGCAGAAACAATGCAGAAGGAACAAGAAAAGGAGAACTCCTTACCCTGTTTTTTTCTGCTGGAGCTTCTGTTGCTTTATCATGAAACTACGAACTGAGGTACATGTGAACAGTTATTTACATAAGTATCCAGCACAAGCTTATTTGAATAATTACTACTCAGTGTAAGCAAGGGTTGCAAAATATACTCTTGTATTGCCTTTTTGCCCCACATCTAGGGGGCAAATTCAAACTCCAAAAAATAAAATACAACTGTTACTAATCTCTATTCAAAAGGTAAATTTCACAGAAGTGCAAATACAAAAGAAATATACTTAGCAAAAATCTGTCAGAGTTTTAAAATTCAAATTCAGGAAAAAATACTGTAATAATATACAAAATGTATCATATGCCTGAAAAAAGGGGAAGTAAAAAATGTATAGATTTACTTTTTTCCTTCTTCTTTTTTTTTTTTTTTTTTAACAGACCACTTTCAGAACCCACTTCTATCATATGCAAGTTTGGATTTTTTTTGACTGAGAGAAATGTAATTTGGGGGGACTACTTTCTAATAGATTTCAAAATTATAGCCAAAGGTTTGCAATACCTTAGTTTTTCTTTGAAAATCAGCCAAACAATAACTGGCTAATTTTATATATAGTCAAACCCTGCAAAAATAAAAATCATATTTCCCTGTATGAAATTTAGGGTTAAAAGCAAACAGGCTAAGGGGTAACTTTGTGACAACTCTGACTGGAGATTCTGAGACCATGTAATGTTGCAAAATATCCTTTTTCAGCTGAAAGGTACTCATGTACATACACAGAAGGAGCATTTTATCACAATCGGAAACAGTTTTACAAAATTTCTTGGCATCAGGCTCAGTACATTTTACAAAATACAGCATTTGTCTCCTTTTTGCATTCTAACTTGGGTATCTGGGGTAAGCAAAGAAAATAACGATGAAAAGTCATGGTTCCTGTTAGGGTCAGTTGGCATCGAGGTGGTTCACCACACTAAACTGGAGCATCAGCTCATCAACCATTGCAGAAGAGAAGTGGAGCCCAGGTGCACAGAACAGCTCAGGAAAAATGGTAAGAGCACCAAAAGAGTTTCTTTTCCCCTTACAGTGATGACGTAGGAGAATGGCATGTACACATCTCCAAACCATTTATAAACTCAGCTATTGCTCTTTACTGGGATTTCCTACAAGCAGTACACTCCAATTACTAAGTTATCCTTTTACAGCTGGATTGGGCACCTTCTTCGCACCTAAATTATTTAGGAAAGAAACCTCTGCTTTATGAAACAAAAATTACATTATTACCATCCATGATGTAGAAAATATGTTGACATGGGCATTTTTTCCTTGAAATTATTTAGTACTAAGTTTGAATTAGCAATGCTATGGGATAGCTGATGAATTTTCACTATCCTCAACAACTTGTGTTTTTATTCATTCCTCTAGAGTTGAGTACTTGCAGCTTTTCTTATTTTTCCCACACAAAAACTTTGCAATATTTATAAACTTACATTGACAATTTTGCCTTCAGTTTATTCAGATCAAAAACCTCTACCATTTGTAATGTCCTTTGCTGCAAGACAATAAAGCTGAAAATTAGTTTGGGACACAGGAAAGCAAGGCACAAAAAAAAAAGACTTTGAAACATCAATATTTGATATTAACCCTTAAAAGAGAGACAGCAGATTTTCCAAGGTCCAGGCTTTGTAGCTCAGGTTTATTTTTATTCTAAATAACATGTATAAAGCAGAGGGAAAGTGGCAAACAATTTTCTGCTGACATCCAGCAGTTTTTGCTCTCTATAGTGCTATCAGGAGGACTTCAGGATGCTGCAAGGAGTCTGACTGTAGCTGGCAAGATGAGGCAGAGCATTCAGAGATCTGCCAATTCACTTGTGCAGCTTAAAGGTCTGGTGAAGAATATTGGCCTGGTTTACTTGCACAAATATAACTGGCCCTCACTTGACAGAGAAAAGGTAAAAGAAAAAGCAAGAAGAGAAAGGGAAGGACAAGGTCTCAGCTGGAAGAGGTATGTGGTATACTGGTCCCTCTTACATGTTTATGTTTATGTACCTTTGAAAGGAAACAATCCTCTTTATTCTGGCAAGTGTTCTCAAAGTAGGGTTAGAGAGGGACATGGAAGAACTACCTCCAAACTGGCATGGCATTGGTTTGGAGGAGCAGAAGCTCCTAAAGCGCAGATCTTATATGCTTCACTTCTACACAGACCATGGCTACTCCACCAGCACCCCACTGGCTGTGGCACTGGGTGAACATTTAGTAAAGCAGAGTGCTGCCTCAGTCTTTTGTCCAAAAATCCCCTGCCAGTAAGAAGGGAAGAGAAACAGTAACACCCATTTACTAAAGAAACAGGCAAAGATGAGATTGGCAAAGGAAATGGGCGATGCTTGTGCAAAAGATTTTCCTACTTCTCCAGGAAGCTGAAGATTTAGAGGGCTGGAAAAATAAAAGCTCTGTTAAATCAGAGGTTGAACCTAACTCTGTTAAGGAATCCTAAAGCTCACTATCAAGTAGGAGGACAATTGCTATTATACACAAAACTGCAAATCTGAGAAAAACAAATCAAATCTATGGGAAAGAAAAATATAAAAAGAAAAGAGGTCAACACTGCCTGAGGGGATCCTTCTTTTTAACTACCATAAAGGGGTCAACTTAATTCACTTCCTTCACAATTTGAACTCGTTTTTTCAAATGTTATATAATCTCCAGTAGGCATGTGATGTATTATACCAAAAATAGGCTCAATTTATTTCAGTATTCAAGACACTCTTTCGACATGGTCTAACTAAAATGCTGAAATACATACGAATTATGGCTGGCATTATGCACAGGGAATGACTAATACTTCCTCAGTTATTTCTCTTTCCAAACACCCCAAGACCATTTTTTCCCTAAACAACTGCTTGTTCTCCACCTACTAAAGGACTATTTGTTCTCCACCTGCTAGACTGTGTAGAAGCTACACAGTAAAAAATACTTCAATAAACATGAGAACTTCTGCTGAAGACAAAGCTGTGAAGTTCACTCAGATGATGAACTACTGGCCCTATCTCATGTTGATTAATGGATGTATTTACCCTCAAAGTCTTTATTTTGAGCTAGTATTAAAAAGTCACTTGATAAATGTTACTTTTTCACACCAACTGAACAACTGACTAATCCCAACAGACAGTGCTGATGTATCTAAAGTTTCAGGTCAGAACTGCCTTCCGTGCATGAGGAAAAACCTAAGGCAGTGAGTTAGGAATGGAAAATATCCAAGTTCCCATTTGTCACGTTTTCTCCTGTGCTGTTTACACCAGGATACAACCTCTCCACTATAAAACAAGCACAGAAGACTGAACACAAAATAAGCAACCATTAACATTTTGGCTGAGATGTGGTACTACTGTTCCCATGCATGGCAAAGCAGTGGTGTTGGCAAGGTCAGTGTTCTTATCTTGTGGTTCCAGACTCTCTTACCCTATTACGTTGAATAGGTGTGCTTATTTTGGCTGGGGTAGAGTTAACTTTCTTCACAGTGGCTAATATAGGGCTGTGTTTTCAAACTGTGTTGATTACAGTGTTGATAATATAGAGATGGTTTTGTTATTGCCGAGCAGTGTTCGCACAGAGCCAGGGCCTTTTCTGCTTTTTGTACTGCCACATGGGCAAGGAGACTGGGGATGCACGGGAAATTAGGTGGAGACACAGCTAGGACAGGTGACTCAAACTGACCAAAAGGATATTCCAGACCATGTGACATCATCTTAGTTTATAAAGTGGGGGGAAGAAGGAGGAAGGGGAGATGTTTGGAGTTACAGTGTTTGTCTTCCCAAGAAACTGTTTTGCATGATGCAGACCTGCTTTCCTGCAGATAGCTGAACACCTGTCTACCCACAGGAAGTAGTGAAAGAAATCCTTGCTTTTACTTGCATTTCAGCCACTTACCAGTAAAGTCTCCATATACAGAACTGAAAAGCCAGACTGTGATCTTGAAGAATTTGTTCTTTGCATAGAGTGCCTCCTAAGCAACAAGGAATACCAGAGGACTCCAGCTTCACTCATGTCAATATGTTAGTATTAATTCAGGGGAAAATTTTCTCACTGAATCTGAACATAAATACAACTGAGGCAGTGCTGTGGTCTTGTGTTTTCCCTTTTCTCTGGCTAATGCAAGATAGTGAGCATTTCTAGCAAAGCAGCTTGTTATCTCTGCTCTCCTTGATGTCAGACCTCAGATGCTGAGGTGTTTCAACTGTTGTGAGTTAAATGGGGAATGAGAGCACTTGTCAGGTGTCACAAGACATTTCTGGTCTTACAGAACAGCATTCAGCTTAAACTCTTTGAGATATCATGCAATGCAGTCATTAATGCTTGATGGTATCTTGCTCCACTCTGCTTATCTATGGTGAGACACAAGAATATTAGAAAATCAGTCAAACATCATCAGAACTTGGGCTGCTATAATCCAGTCCCATTGAGGTCAAAATTACAAGAAGTAAAGTTCTCAGATTTTTCATGGGGCATATCTGCATCACACTGACTTTCAGAGTTAGTTTCCGTTTAAGAGATCCAGAAAAGTAACGAAATCAAATTGAGGGTATTTTGCTGCTTGCTCATGACTTTCAATTTTTTATCAGAAAGCTGTAAGCCCCTTCGTGGTTGGAGAGAGTGCCTTGATGGGAAGAGAAAACTGTTGTGATGACAAAAAGGCTGCCTGCAGCCCCTGACACAGAGTGACAGCCCTCCTCTCACACTCCACTGCCTTTCACCATGTCATTCTCCCAAACTCCCTGCTGATGAAACAGACCCTCACAGTTCATGTGACACACTGGAGCTGTAAATATGTCTCCTTCCAACAACCAAACCTGTTATACTCAAGGATCACTCAGGATGACCAATGCCATCCAGCTTTGAGGAGGAGATGGTCCTCATGGCTGACCATGACAAAGCAAACTGAAACAGCCCAGACATCCACGGCCTGAATAAAACAGTTGCCTGAAGGGAAAGCAAAACCACATGTAGCTACATAACTAAACATGTAACAGATTATGTGTAAGCGAGCTGAATTCAAGTTGCATTGGCAGTTTTGAACCAGCTACTCTTAATACTGAAGTGTTAGATCTCTTCATGTTAAAAAATATTGTTTTAAGCATCTTTTCTGGATACAGACTAGGAAGAAATTTTAATTTCAAAAGATCCCAAAGTATACTTCAGATTACCAGTTATGGGGATCTCCCATGGGACAGAAAAAGGCCCATTCAGCTCAATTCACCTTGCACGTTAAGACCACACCCCTTGAACTGGGTCACACAATCCAAGGTGGGAGAGTCCCCACTCTTCCCCTTCTCCCACCATGGCACTGGGAATTGATGTGGTTTGCAACTTCAGTTGGGAAGAGATGCTCATAATAGGGGAAGGGAGGCAGGGAAACCACACACAGTTATTCTTTCTGCCAGGATATGGAGCTTGCCCTGTGATATAGGACATCCTGTAACTCACAGGACAAGTAGCAACATTGAATATATTAATGTATATATTATAATTATCTCACCTACCCTGTAAGCTAACGGCAAATCTGACAAGATTTGTGCACAGGGCTGCCTAGGACAGATTTGCAATGTTCAGCTAAAATGAAAAGGCAGATATCACCTGGGTCTGATGGTGAGTTGCGTGGCTATCCTGTGGAGGGAAAAAAAAAATCAACCAACCAAGAGAGCCTTTTTTTGTTTCATAAACATAAATGTTGAGGAGTTTGTCCCAGTCTTGTGTACAGTGCACACTCACTGGAAGAGAGGGTCCTGGTGTCCTGCCCAGAACCTCTTTCGGAAGGAAGAATCCTACTTCCTTTAATACCCAAGGCCATGTTTTCCTGCCCCACATTCAAGTGAAAACAAGGCCTAGATCTTACAAGTTAATCAGATCACAGTTTGTAATAGGCACAGGGCTGAACAAAACCCCTCCTCACAGGAACCTCAGCTGTGACCTACGTGAGCCTACATGAAGTTATACCCTATGTGTGGCAAGGTGGTACCCGCTCACATATCTGCTGATAAGAGAAATGGAAATGAGGAAAAGCAGGAGTGCCAAGAAAGCCTTTGCTCAGATCCCACATGCCTCAGCACACTACATCTTTTTTTTCCTTTTTCCTGCATTTGTTAGCGTTGCATAGGATTTTTACCTTAAGAGCTGAAACAGAGTAGCCCAGTTGGCAACCTAGTGCTTTGCCTCAGAAGAGGAGCTGTGACTGCAAACATGGCCAAACACTTCTCCTTCCTATCACCAAAAGCTGAGTCCTACAGCTGGCCTCAGCAGACAGGGAACAACTCTGTACATCAAGCTGTCGGCCAGGCTCAGACTCTCCCAGAGCAACTCCTCTCTCTGCAGCAGGCTCCTGAAAACTGTATCTCCTGCCCACCATACAAAGGTAGGGCCACACCACGCTAAGCATGAGCTTCACTGAACTGCCCAGAATACAGGGGAGTCATGCAACCAAGAGGTGTCTTTTCAGCAAAGTCATTTTCCTCCTAAATGTTTGGGTATTGTCAAAACCAAAGACAACTTTTAGGTGATGTCTTTCTTCCTCAGAAAGGTAAACCCTGCCTGCGATGGACAGACCTACTCTCAGGAGACTTCTATAACTCTTCCCAAGATTTCACAATCCCATCTGAACACAGTGGCCACTTCACAGTACTTGCAAGAAATTGCTCTCTCTCCATCCCACCTCCAAGCCCAGGAAATGCAAAAACCTGCTCCCCTCCCCACAAAGCACCTTCTGCAATGAGACTGATCTTCAGATGGGTAAGTAGGTGCCCATCTGTTTTTCAAGGTTTTATCTTACATGGTTTCCCTGACTCTGAATCACAGCCCATGCGGCTGAGCCAGGGCAGGGGATGACTGAGACCTGCCAGTGCTGTAATGGCCACAGGGCAGTGCTCAATCACAAGCCTCTGTGCCCCAGTTCCTCTTCTGCCACACCACACAAAGGACATACGTGTCCTCACTCACTCACTTGCACACTGCTTTCTTTCCTAAGGCTTTTTCCTATAGAAAATACACTTAGAAAAACAGACCAGAAGCAGGAGAGCATAATGCTCCTCTGCCTGAGGGCTGAAAGAGAAACTGGTGATTTGCTGCTAGAAGTAAACACTTCAATTAACAAACATACATTCCTTGAGACCTGACTGACAATTTGGTAAAACACAGGTGCAATTTCACGGGTTTCTGGAGAGTTGTGTCCCATTACATCAGTAATACCTCTGATGCCTAGTGCTACCATGAGGCCCTGGCCAGGAGAATCAGGGTAAATTGGGCTGATCCCTCTGCAGTAAGGAGCAGGATGCAGCCAGTGAAGTGAGAGTCTTTCCCTTGCATTTTGCATAATGGAGAAAGCTATGGGTATTAGCAGGTAATTTAATGAACTTCATCACTCTAATTTCCACAGTGCAACAACTGACTGACCACTGCCAACACCTTCTAGGCAAGGTATTGGTAATTCTGTGCAGATAGATGCATCTGTATAATAATAAAAATATATGTAGCACAAATACAAAAATATATGATAGATGTCCTTCAGGAACACATAAGTAATTAGAAATATAAAAGGTCCACCACCTCAGGCTTTCTTCACCATGCCACCCTCTATTCCACTCTGTTTGAGTACTGTTTTCCATATTTTTCAGTTTTTATAGTGGTATTTCCTTATACTATTTCTGCAGGAGAGTCATTGTAGACGGCTACAACTGATTCTTTGGCATGCACAAACCTGCCTTTTTCAAAGAACAGTTCCAAGTTCAGCAGTGAAAAGGTAATAGGTTATTGAAAAAAAGTCAAACCAAGCAAAAGTAGAAAAACATCTTAGACGTTAATGGTTAACAAAGTCTAAAGACTATTTTCCATGACCTTTGCATTGACAGCAGGCAGCACAGACTTCTATTGTCTAAGAAACAGAAAATGTTTTGCATATTTGAGGTATAAATATTTGTATGAAATTTACACTATTCTGCACATTGTGTATCCAGTTTATAAGCTAACACAACACAGAGGGAATTACATCTACAACAGGTTGCACATATATTTGGTGGAGGGGAAGACTTCCCTTCATGCTTCCAAGTAATTCTATGAAATTAACCGCTTCCCAGTTATTTTAACTTTATTACAGGATATCACATACCATGGCATTTCTGAATACAATGTCGTTTCAGGGCAAGATGAAAAAATATGGAGCTAGTATTATTTTATCAGCTCTATTATTTTTCTTTCTTTTCATCCACTGTAGGCAGTCAGCCTAGTGGATACACTACAACGCCAAAACCACAATGCCTACAACTAAGAATTAAAATGTGATTTAACTTGGGACATAGTTCAAGCTACCTCGCAGATTTAAAACCTAATGGTTTTAAAAGATTTCAAAGACTTTTAAAATTCTATATTAGCATTGAAAAAAAGAGTGTACTCCTATAAATTTTGAAGGGCTAATAAAAGCAGGTCTGGCAGTTGATAACTAGTTACTTCAAGACAGAGGTGTAACTGACAGTATGTTTTTGATTCTCACACCTATGAGATTACCTTACCAAAACAAAAAAGGTGCCAAACATAATCACGCTGCTCTGCTTTTGGTGGTTCCAGCAGACAAACTCACATAGAAATCAACCATTTGGTTCAAAACAATCAAACTATTGATTTAGAAATTTAGAGGAACGTACAAGGCACCTCTTCATTAAGAACTAAATGCAGTGATAAATGGGATCATTTAATGATAAAATGTATTTCACAATAAATGAAACAAAATAAACCCCATAGAAACATAAAGAGTATCAGCAGAGAGTCTGATAGCAAATGGACCCTTTCCTGCTGCAGTCCCCTTACAAGGCACAACCATCAAATGGCTATAACTCCCTGTCCGGGAGTTACCTCCCCACCTACAAGAGGAGTACCCAGCAAACAAGACCAGGACACCTAAAGGCCCTCCTCTGCACAGGTGACATGATCTGAGCAGCACAGCTGGTGTGTCAGAAGGAAAGAAAAGCATGTCCTTTCTGACGGCCTAAAATGCTATAAACATTTATGTAACAGCAGTAAGTAATAACCCGTATTCCAGTCTCTGAAGAGTTCTGAGAAACTGAACTAAACTTTGCCCTCTATCAAAGGTGAGAGAGTCACGTAATGTATCAGAAACACATACTCTAAAAGGAAAACAAATGCTCCAGAAGCAAGTACTTGCAAGACACCTTTTTGTCTGCATTTCTACTACAGTCAGTTTTTCCATCTATAGAAGCTACAGTCTCACATATTTGACTCATAAAACAACCCTAAGTATTTCAGATTAGTATCTGTCATTTCAAGCATGGAGCTCATGGCCGTGCCTGTACTAAAATCTCAGTTTACAGCTCAAATAATTACCCATTCCAACTTACAGGGGTGCAGAAAGGAAGCCTGTAGAAAAGCACCATGCAAGTCATTTTGTCACCTACTGCACAAGCAGCAGGTGTGCTGGTGTATCCCAGCACGAGGCTATGTAAGAGCATGCACTGCCAAGAAAGGATAACCAGATGTGGGACAGAAAGCAGGAGGAATTAGGATGTCCGAATCACACAGAAGGCAATTTTTGCCTTGAGATGAGGCAAAACAGTCTTAGCAAAGCGCAGTGGTTACATGGATGTAAGACTCAGAGAAGAAAGTCACATGAACAAGGAAATACTCAGCAATGTTGGCCTTTAAATGGATTTGGCAGCCTGCGCTACAACCCTTTATATCACACAGACTAGAGTAATTTCAAGCAAAGGTGTAAAAGACAGCTTTTGTGCCTGCTCCCGCTTACAGCCGCTGTGACACCTGTCCGCGGAAGCAGCAGTCGCTCGGCTCCCGAGGTGCCGCGCACGTCCAAGTCGCGAACGGCGGCGGCTGCGGGGGCCTCCGTGCGCCCGCAGCCCCGGACGGTCCCCGCGGTGGGCGCGGGTCCGGCTGCCCGCGCTGGGAGACACCGCCCCGCTCCCTCCCGCCCCTCGGCGGCCCCGGCGCTGCCTTACCTGGCTGACCCGGCCGCCGTCGCGGAAGGAGCCCCGGCGCCGGCGGCGTGGAGAGAGGCGGAAGGAGGGAGGAAGGGAGAGAGGCACCGCACTGCCTCGCTCCGGCCCGGGAAGGCACCTCCTTCTCCTCCTCCTCCCGCCGAGCGCAGCTCCCCGCGGAGGAAGCGGCCGCGCTTTGCCGGCGCCCTCCGCGGTCGGGGCAGGTGTGGCACGGCGAGAAGCTGAACTGAGGTGTCCCACGCGCACCAGACCCGTCGGGAGCTGCCTGGAATCATGTCCATGAAGTACAAGAAAAAGGCAAATTACGTAACTCGGAGCAGGGTGCAAACTCTCCCCCAAAATCTAGGTTCTTGGCCCCAGCTGGCTTTAAATCGTATGAAAGCTGTGCTTTGGCTGCGACATTTCTCGTACCAAACCGCGGTGAGAGTGAGTGCTCGCAGGGTTCAGGGCTGGGTCGTGGGGTGGCGGTGGGCCTAGCATTCCCCCATCTCGAGTGGGCTGTGCACTCGGAGGCTGTTCCTATTTAATGCCCATCGCAGATCTGCTCATGTCTCAGTGACCCCCGGGGTTACAGTGCCTTCCTTCATAATTAACTATGTGTAGCAGTTGCATCCAGCCATCCTAAACCTACAGCCAGAATAACTGATGTGGCTTTTTGCACCCATCAGATGCCTGTGTTGAACTTCAGAGTTCAAGGTCTGTACTGAGATGGTGTGGAGGCTCTCTTCTTTACCTTCTTTCCTTCTCTTAGCCCAGCCTGACCTACAGAAACTGTCACTGCAAAACCACATTGAGAGAAAAAGATCTTGTAAAGTTCTGTGGAAATACATTGCTCACATTTCAGTCAGTCCAGAGGAAAGCAAGCAGGGTCTATGCTGTTTGCAAGAGAATTGTTTTGTTGTGACTAGTGTGTACTAGCTGTATCAACACAGATGTCTTTCTGTTCAGCTCAGAGGAAATTACTTACAGAGTCATTGTTTTCACTTGAGGGATTTCCTCCAACTTATTTTGGCACTGTGGCCATGTCTCCCATGCCTGTCACACTACTGCTGAGACCTGGGAGTCACAGGGCTGAATGCCTGCTGTGTGGGGCCTCTATTATAAACACATGGGCAGTCTCTATGCCGCTACTTTATGATGACCAGTACCACCAGCTCATCTCACCACTCTCCCTTCCCTCCATATCCACACATTTGTGGTAGCATACACTCAGGCATCCATGCATCCATGCTTACCCACTGCCACTGATGCGGTCAGTTTTGCAAAACAGGCCACTACTGCTTCCTTTTTCAAGCAATGACAGCTACAACTTTCCTCACCCCATCTGCTGCTGCTGCTACTGCTATGGCAGAGGGAAAGGGCAATAAAACTGAACAGTTGCTTGAAGGAGGAAATTGAAACAGCTTTGCCAGATAAAGTGCCCTTTCTGAGCTCTAGAAAGAAGTGTTGCCTGGCAGAGAACTGGATTATGTGTTATGCTACACTGTGACTTAACCAGCAGCAGCTACATTACTCCTGGGGCTTCACTCTAGAGCTGCAGCAGAAGCAAAGGGACAGCAAGGCACATCTCTGTGGTTGAAAACATGTGGCCATTGCCATGCTGAAGTTCTTCTTACAAATACTGATTGGGGGTAAACTACTTCGACATTGATCTATCAGCTAACACAGCATTTGTGGTGGATATGTGGGTCACAAATTTGCAGTTCTCAGTTTTAAAAATGCACTCTCTTCCCTTCCCATGTTCTTCAACCACAATGGCAGACAAAGGATATCTTCAGGACGGTGTGGATCAAACCAACTACAGGATGACACTCCAAAGGAAGGAGTAGTGGTGAAGAGTTCTTTTGGCAAACTGTCAAGGAGGAAGTCTCCACTTTGGGAAAGACTGAGGCTTATGAAATTTCAGGCCCACATGTAGTGTAAAGTACCAAGGAGAGAAAGACAAATACACAAGCTGGATGGCATCTTTAATAGACCACCTTTTCCAGCAGTTTTTCACCTATTGATACTTCATCATCTTATGGTTCATGCCCATTCTCTTTGAAGCCAGTGTTGTTCTATTGGGTGAGCTCTTGGGTTCAACAAGCCACTCTGCAATATTTTTGGTCAGAGAGAGGCATGTCTGCCAGTCCCTTGATCAAAGAGAGGCTCTTCCCCTTTTTCCTTTTCATGCCTGTCAAATCCTCTTTCTACCTTCATTTCTCAGAGGATTCTGTCAATTTAGTCACCAGGAATTTGCTTTGTTTATTTATCTTTCCTCACTTGCTGTGGACAGCGATAACAGGCAAGAGTTACTCTCACTCTTAAGAGGGAACCCTGTGAATGAGAGAAAAATTGCAGTCATTCTTCATTATCTGGTTTCCCTATCAGCAGATGTGCTGGTTTTCCTTTCTCCAGAGCTTTGGCCCAGTTTTGAGAGATTTTGGGAGTGATAATTTCACTGTACCACTGAAAGTAACTAAGGAGTGGAGTATAATAGAGACCTACCATAAAATTCTCTTTCTTACAGTCAATATTTTTGTCCTGAAGATGGATGGAGAGCCCAGCAAAATAACTGAAAGCCACAGAGACAGTATTTGAATGGAGCTTGGTTAGGAGAGGAGAAACCAGATGGCAGAGAGGCCATGGGCTCTCTAGCAGACCAGCTTGCAAAGTGGGCTATGGATTGCTCATGGACATTCTGAGCGTGTTTTGGGGAGATTTTAACTGGGGACATTGAGTGCATGCCGATGTAACATTTCATTACACAATCACAGTGTAATGTGAGTGGTTCCTCATTCAGGAAGGATAAAGCTTATTAAATGATCCATTCTTCAGTCTTTTCCTTTACATATTTCAAAGGAACCCTTATGCTTTCTTTTTCTGTGTGTTGTTTTGAAGCTTACTCTGAGGAAACATTTGATATATTAATGGGATTTTCTGTGGCATCTATCATTACAAATGAATGGAATGGATCATCTCCAGCTTATAAGAGAGATGATGTAAAACGGGTATGATAAAGGTCTGCGAAATCTTGAATGGAATGGAGAGGGTGAATTGGAATCTGCTGTTCGTATCTCTTCTGATTCAAGACCTACAGGTTCTCCATGAAGCTGGTAAGAGCTAAATTGAAATTAAAAAGCCTGACCTGGTTCACCATGCAGCAGCTGAAAGATGTGTGCAACATTTTGATTTTCAAATGATGACTTTACACAGCCATGACATTTAAGCGGCACCACATGTCTTTGAGGGAATAGACATTTTCTATACAGGGACAGATGTGTTTGCCAGTGCTAACTACAAAACTCATAACTGTTGTGTTTCATGAGTGAGTCTCTGAGTACATCTCCAATATAGCTGTGCTTTGGAATATGCCACGATGCTGTCAGTAGGGGCACTGGGGTTGCAGGACTGCTCCGAACGCGTGGGAGGGCTGGCGAAGTTCCTGCAAGGTTTCACTCAACCCACCGATGGTACAGGCGCGCCAAAGAAGGAGAGACAAGTGGAGGGGCTTTCCCAGATGGTTTATTCGGCACTGGGGTTGTGCCAGGGTAGCACTGGCACGGGGGGTTACAGTTACATAAATACAGACATGAGGGGGCGGGGGGAGAAGGGAGTGCTAGGTTTGAATTTGGCAGCCTTTGTATAGTATTGCACAATACAGAGCCCTCCAGGGGGAGAAAACAGATACTGAGGCAGGGGGGAGGGGAAATAGCAGAGCCTGGCCATGAGATAAACTGAAACTGGCCAGAGCACACTGCAACAGGAATATATGATTCCCAGCTTGGTTCAGAAATG
The DNA here is from genome assembly GCA_013400735.1 of Pomatostomus ruficeps. Lineage (NCBI taxonomy): Eukaryota > Metazoa > Chordata > Aves > Passeriformes > Timaliidae > Pomatostomus > Pomatostomus ruficeps. The sequence goes on from VYZT01063912.1 coordinate 216,616, forward strand.
AAAATTAGAAACTGTGATGTTTTTATTGGCAAGTCACATCTCCATGATCCACAAAATGATCTGTAAGTATCTGTTTCATGTGGCCTACTGTTTGAGGGGACATTTTTTGTTTAATCATTGAATCCCATATGCTCTGAGGACCCACTGTCACCAAACATGCCAGACACCTTCATAACAGCCACATATTTGGGAAATCCCCTTCCTAGCTCTGAGCACAAGCATACTGCTGTCTGCTACTGAATGTTACTTTTATCTCTTTTTACCTACTCTACTCCTTAAGCAATTTAAACAATTGAACAATTCCTATCCCTCTGCTTTCTCCTTGCAGACACGGCATTTCCTCTACCTCCATAACAACGAATACCTTTCTGTCCACAGGGCTAGAATACGAAGATGTTCCATGTCCTCTTAATTTAAAGAAAGGGACATTTATTTGCAAAAAAAAAACAACAATAAAAAAAACTAACCAAACAAACAAACAAAAACCCAAAACCAACCAAACAAAAAAACCTTTTCTGAATTCATTATAATTAGGTTATAATAAGAAAAAAAGTTGCTTTCAGCCTCAGGTCTGGCTACCCTTCCACTGATAAAAAGAACAGGATGTTGTCCTGAGTTTTGCAGTTTCTCAGTGTTTCTCTTTCTGTAATACTTTCTCACACTTCTTCTGTAAACATGGCCATGGTTTCTTAACAACTATCTATGTTTTCCTAAATTGTCTGTGTGTTTATCATTCCAGTATACTGGGTGGAGAAATATGATAGACAGATGCTTTGACCAGTGGAATTAAGAGGTGGTCATTTCTACCTCCAATCCACGGTGATTTGTAAAAACATATAAATAAAGGCAGAGGGTTCTGCCCTCTCTTTTTGCCCTCTCCGTTTGCTGTCTCTGTGTAGTCTTTTATTTGGCTCTCCTTTGGGCTCCTCGGCCTAGCCGGCCTGACCCAGTGCTACATCAGGTTCTCCAACACATCAGTGGGATAGATAGCTGTAGTGGTGGGCTACATACTGGATTTGACTACATGAGACCCCCTGTGGGCTCTTTGTGCTGAAAGCAGACTACATATTTAAAATACAGAAGTACCTGTTGTAATCAGTACCCATTGTAATATAACCTATTGTAATTGCAAAATGCTAGCAAGAAAATTCTTAGAAAGTTTGCTGGCCAGAGGACACCCTAAAAGACAGGCTTTACTTTAGTGACCTCTGGGAACAGTATGCTCCACTGGAAGACTGAAAAAAGAGAGGCTAAAGAGGAGAAAACTCTTAAGTCTTGCCAGCCCCTGTTAATCAGGTAAGAACAGAGTAACTGGGCTATCATCAGACAAGGATCATTGCAATGTACAGATCAGGTTAAACATAGGTCTCTCCCAAGCCATGGAAGGCTTCATTGTCACTATTGTGTCCTTCCTCTAGAATCCTTCTGAATCCTTGCAGATTAGGATCTCTCTTTGGTACAGTCCATGACAGATAACTCAGAGAAAAAGACAATGTAAACATCGTCCATGTTCTGGGACAAATTTTAAGAGATCTGAGATTTTAAGAGATCTGAGAAAAAAAGAGCATTCCTGTAGCACTAACATGCCTCTGTAGGAGAACAAAAAGTAGAAATGTGGACTGTTAGGCCAGTTCAATGGACACTTACCACTTGCTATTTAAATATTGTTCATTTTCATAGTCATAGCCAAATAGTCATATTTCATAGTCATTTTCATTTCATAGCCATTTTCATAGTCAAACATGAACAGGATAGTCAAATAGTAGAACAGCAAACTAGACTGATTCGGTGGTTCTGTGGGGTGGGACAGCGGTTCTAAGACCACGCGAGCCTTGGGAGCGTCTCCTGAAGCCCAGATCACCACGCGCCGCTTTTCAGCTTTTCCAGATTGGGCGCGGCAGCAGTTCTGCTTCCACTCCCGTGCCACCGCGGTTTCAAGTGGGGCACTGCAGTGACTTTCAAGCGGCATGGGTCTGCTGCGAGGGCTTAGATCTGCGCAGCCGTGAGAGCCGGC
>VYZT01063913.1:0-21493 GCA_013400735.1 Pomatostomus ruficeps
GATTCCACGCAGTGCCCGGCCGTGATAAATCATACACTTTCTGACTTCATCGTTAGAGAGTCTTGTCCGTCTCAGTTGGGTATCGATATTAGATCTATACCCATATTTTAGTAAATCAAACGGCAGCCTTAGCAGGGCTGGAGCAGCCCTGTCTTGGCAGCAGCCATGGAGAGCAGAGCAGGAGAAGTCATTTTCCAGAGCAGAACCTCCTCTCTCGGTGTCCCAGGGAGCACAACGTGCTCAGCACAGTCGGTGTGAGGGAATTAGAATAAACTGACTGGGAAGCACCAGGCATCCCTCATTGATCCACATGAACTGAACGAAGTCTCCTAAGCCACATAAATCAGGGGGATGAGTTAGAGAGAGAAATGGGAGCGAGACTTCAGCCCCGTGAGAAATTTCAGGGCTTGTTGTTCGTTGTTTTGCCTCTTGCTGAGCTCTCATTTCATATTTTTGGTTTATAATGATTCTTTTAAAGTTCTGTACATTCTTTATTGATGTCATTTTTATCTCACTATCAGTCACCTATAATTCCCACTGAATTATCCTCTCTTCTCTACTGCCACTGCTGATTTGTGGACAAGGTACACTGTGATCATTTGTAATTCACGGGAGTTTATGATATTTGGTTTAGCCTTATTTCCTTTATAACCTGCAATTTGTTAAAATGATGGAACTGAATCTTTCCTACTGTTTTAAGCATGCATTTTAATTTCCCCAAATGCTTAAATTAAAAAAAAAATAGGTTTTGTGGAATGTTCTGCAGAAAATTAAGATTCCCTCATGCACAGAACTGAAGTACATTTTGTTTTTCCAAGGCACAAAAATTAAATGAGAGTTTTATATGGAAGTAAATTGACACATCAAACTTGTTAATTTACTGCTGATTTGATACAAATAAAAATCAGGTTTGGGTTTTTATTTAAGAGGGATTGGAAAATCTCTGAACAACCATTCCGGTTTGACAGAGACCCTCAGAAGAGTAGGTTAGCTACAAATTAAAGAAAACCTCCATTTATCTTGCAAAACGCTCTAACTCATTATGTGTTGGGATTCAGCTTAATGTTTTTACAAATTAAAATGATGAATTCGTGTCGAAGGGAAATAAAAAGGTTAATTGTAATGTGCATTCCTGTTTCTTCTTTTATAACCAATTTATTACAGGGCTGCGTCTGTGTCCAAAGTGAATCTTGAGCATCTCAATATTAGTCTTTGCAAAACTGCAATCATTGATAAGCCCTACTGTTCATTATAAAAATGAAGAGTTTTTAATTTGAAAAATTGCAAAGAGGCTTCCTGGCAGTTCTGAAATGAATCTTAATGCTCTTATTGTGGGAATCAGCAGCATTGCTTTTGATGCATCTCATTAATAACAAAAAGCCTCATTCCAGTTATTAAAATACTCCTGCATGTTCTGTCCTGATCATTTTTTAGTTTTTACAGTTTGCTGCTTGCATTAGTCCCCAGTGACATTATATGTGTAGATTGTTCTCCGAGTATGTACAACCGAATAATAATAATAATATTAAAAACTAATAACTTCCTTTGAGTGCACTGCAGAATTAAGAAAGGAAAACAGTTATAAGCCTTTAATATAATGAAAAATTATATTGGGGCTTTCGTGTTGTTTTGCTTATGCTTCAGTTATTGCTTTCATTAAAGTTTTAATTTCCAGAGATATTGCTTTGATAAAATTACATCTTTGGCTAGGATCTGTGTTCACACTGAAAATTATGGGCCTTTTCTGTCATTTATTGCCATTTATTTTCTGTTTTAATTACTTTCCCTAGTGCATGCAAATAATAGAGCAAAATTGAATTAAAATATTTCATCTATATAATCAATGAAAAATGTGTGAGAAGAGAGATTAAAATCTTCAAACTGAAGCCCCACAGTGAAAGAAGAGCCAGTGAGATCTCTGATTTTCATAACAATGCTCTGTTTTTTCATTGATATAATGAGTGCAAGCATTAAAATACATTTGATGGGGACAATACTCTACTGTTAGAGTTTTTACTGTACTTTCAAAGAAAAATCGAATTTACCAATTAACAGTTGTTCTGTAAGATAGTTGTGGGTTCTTATCCTGAGTGATGCAGATGGGATCCATGAGAGGCTGGATCAAAACCTCCGTTTGGTGAAGTGCTGGAAACGCAGAGCAACTGAAACAAAAGGTGGTGGTGACCAAGGTAGGCAGCAAGAGTGAGGTGGGAGGGGTTCAGACCATCCCAAACAGAGCTCAGGAAAAGATTTCTTTGCATCTTGTGGTGTTACTCATAAAGATGAAAGCAATGGACACATTATTTATGAGGATATAATGGTGCAGCGTGTGGGGAAAACGTAATTGCCCGTTTTGGTCAGTGGGTAGACGCATGATTGATTTAGTTGATCATTCTTTGCCACAAACCTCCTGTTATGATGCTATTTCTCCTTAAAAAAAAAAGAAACCACATTCCTGCAGGCTCCTGCATGGGCTGATCTTCAGGGCGTTGGGTTGCCGGGCCCTCAGCGCTGGGCTGTTTCTGTGCTTGTCTTTATGTCCCTGTGATCATGGCACTGGCCCCACACCACACTTGAGCAGCTCCAGCTGGCTGGTGTTTAGAGCAGTGTACCATACAGATATCTTAAGATCCCTCAATTTCTTTATAATGAAGATTAAGACTGTACCAGATATGAAGGAGTGAAATAGAGAAGGAGCTCGGTGTTTGTAAAAGATGAGTTGATAAAATTTAATCTGGCAAACTCTTTGCAAGCCAGATATGATTTCATGTGTTACCACTCGTGTTCCCAGTGAGGAACTGTAATAATTGTGGTGCATTAAAGCTCAGCACTTACCCAAGTTTTCTTTCTTTAAAACCTCACTTTAAGTTTCATGATCACACTTGTTCCTTTTTTTCGCAGAAAGAAGGGCTGGCTTTCTCTGGTATAGGCATTAATGAGCTGAAAAAAAGACTAATTCTGGGAAGTAAAGAAAGTGAAACAGTGAATTGATCCTTACTGGTTCTGTGGCTTGAAGACAAAGTTTTCTTTGCAGTCACAAAGGTGAGGGGAGATTTTCTTGTGTGGATATCCAAGCTGCATGACTTCAGATAGTAGCAGCTAAATTAAAGTGAACCAGGCAGATTTAATCTGGTTCTTTATTGGGTACTAAGGGCATAGTCAGTGTTTGTGAGAGGAGAGCGTTGGGAAATCTTTTACAAGCAGGGCTGAATATGCCAATGCCCCTGGAAATTCCAGTTCTTTCTGTTGTGCTGGTGATGCCTTAGGATTTATCTTTTATAGTTTTCAGATTCTGTACAACTTCAATGTAACTCTAAAGCTCCATATGGGCTGGGAGCTCCTGTTCTCCCATCCTGGTCAGACACAACAAATCCTCTCCAGGCCTGGACTCAAGGACACCTTGTTGTCCAGGCCCCGAAATATGTAAACCAAACCTCTAAAAGGGGGACAGATTTGGGGTGATGACATCATTACCTGAAATAGTAATTGGAGAATTAACCCTGATATGTAAATTGATCAAAACTTATAAAAGTGTAGAAAACTCGTGCCCTGGGGTCCATCTTGGGTGTAGCCTCTCCTGGAGAGGGCTTGGACTGCCCGAGGTCTCCCTATTGAAGGCCCTTCAATAAATCCCCATTTTATTCTCTTAATCTTGTCTGGCCTCTGTTCTAGGCAGCCTCTCCAAGGCATCACTGGTGCTGACCCTTGCTGCTCTTTCCAACTTAGGTGGCACCAGACGTGCCCTGCTGAGGTTCCCTGCAGCGCCCAGGGTCTCTGCTTATAGCAGCTGTGCTGCTGGCACGAGCAGTGGAAGCTGATCTTCCTCTGAGCACGTTTAATCTGAAATCTCCATCTCTCTGTCTTCATTAGCAACATCCACTCGATCCTGTAGTTATGGTTACGGTGTTGTATTAAATGTGGGAACTAATTTGGTTCGGAAAAACATTCACGCCAGTTGATAGACCCAGTGTCTGATAAATCAGCCTATATGAAAAACTTCTCCCCTTATCAAAAAGAGAAGAACTCAGTACAAGCTGTATGGAAGAGTGCTCTCAAATAAATGATTTCAAGGGGGATGTTATTCAAGAGAAATTAAATGTTTGAGTGCTGTGCCTTTGAGATGAATAAAAATTGCTTCATGTGTCGACTGCTTTATAGAGAAAAGACTCAGATTTCCAAAGGATTCCAAGAGATCAGGACTCTATCTTCCATTTCTAGCTTTTATTCTTCTTTTGAAAACTAGGTCAAAGTGCTTACTGCTATTACTGTCATTTAAAAGGGATTCGCTCCTNACCACAACAGCTCCAATATTCATCCCAGTGAGCTTCGGAGAAATCTCATCCTGCTCCTTGCAGCAGGAATTCAGATTTAGGATGTGGCTGTTGTCTTTATATCACTGATTGTAAAAACTGAGGGTGGTGGCAGGCGATGATTCCATCCAACATGGAAAAAGGAGTCTTAGTCCAATTGCGGGGTCTGTTGAACCATTGACATTGGGGATAATTTGCAGGGGAACTACAGATGGAATATTTAGTGATGTCCTTTCAATGCAATGCAATTTCTCCACTGACTGGTCCATGGTTCTTGGTTGAGATCACAAACAAAGGTGTTTTTGTACTGCTCTTACCCAGATTTGCTGTCCTTCCTTTAGAAGTCCGGGAGAGCTGCTGGAGGGAAAAGTGCAGATTCCACGTATTGTATCTGAGATCCTGGGGTGGGTGGGAGTCACCCAAAGCAGAACCAGGAGGCAGGGTCAGATGGTGCAGAGAAAGCTCTAATTATTGTCCCAAATGGAACTAAAGAATAAGAAATATTTCATTAAATCCATGCATTGTTTCCTGTTCAGGTTAAACTTTTGAACATGTGGACCTTGAAATAACATCTAAGAATTATGTAAACTTTTCTGAGAATGAGCCATTTGCTAAACAGGCCTCAGGTGTCTTTGGAAATCTTTACATTTTAAAGTGGAGCTCTGCAAACAGATTTTTTGTCATCTGGGATGATCTTATAATGTTAATTCTTTCAGGTTCAATGTTAAATCTGTTTCAAATCTGAGCACAGGCATTATTCATAATCAGGTCAAATATTTTGAAAGTTTTATACTGTAAAGTAGGGTCAAGTCTTATTTCTCTGTATTCTATGACTTTTTAATTCCGTTTTCTGGCTGATAAATACAATTTTCCATTTTGTGCAACAAGCAATCATTGTGGTTTTAATTTTGCATCAACCTGTTGAGCTTTACATGGTGTTCTTTATTGTAAGCAACTGGCTATAGCACTAAACAGATTGTTTCAGTTATGTTAGCAACTTCCTGACTGGATATCAAATACTTTTGCTTATATAAAATAGAATTGACTTTGTTTAGTAACTGTTCAGTAAAAAAAAAAATAAAAAAATTATAGAATTCTTAATTTCTTGATGTTTAAAAGTCTCACAAAAAGAAAGGAACTCTTCAGTGTAAAAGCATGAAACTTCACCTGGTTGCTCAGCACTTTGTGCATCTCTCGGGTTTGTTTAATCTGATGGAAAGGACATTGTATGGTGCTGGTGATCTAATCTGATTGATTGGAATCTAATGGATTCTGCAGCAAGGAAAAGCAGGCACCTGAGGGAAGTGATCTTCTTATCAATGTGAACAGATACCTGAAGGGAGAGCGCAAAGAAGATGGACACAGGCTGGTGTTTTGGTGTCCAGTGACAGTTCTTGTTCCCCTAACACAGCAAAGACAAGGAGAAATGAAGTGAGCTGAGGAGTTCAGCAGAGAGCCACTGACATTTTCAGGGCAGGAGCTGTGACCCTGTGGTGGGAAGGTGAGGGAACAGCTTGGTCCCACCTGGAAAGAGATGGCTTCCCCTAAGGGCAGCCCCCAGTTTCTGCAGGTTTACCAGCAATGCAACCTAACAGGGCTTAGTTTGCTCTATCAAACAAATTTTCAGACATCTCAGTGCGGTTCAAGAGTTAAATTTAGTGCTCTCTAATTGTCTTTTATGTTGAAGCAGCGGCTGAGAAGCGAAGTTTCTGGCAGAGCCAACCATTACCTTCTATTTGAGCCTTATTTTTAAAAGATGCTTGAATGTTCTGTCAAAGAGAAGAATGAAAGTAATCAACACTGAGTTTCCAACAGCACCTTTTGTGTAGCTGTTTAAGCACCACTTATTCCCCGAAGCCTTGTTTGTTTACAAAATAGCTTGGATGGAAATGGCATTCCAAAAACAAGGGTTCATTATGAATACAGGGGTGAAATTGTGCTTTATTTCTCTCCTGTAACTAAGGGCGGTTCTGATCCGCAGCTCCGCGCATGCTCCTGGAGACTGTGTTTTATGGTAAATGATCTCCATGTGCGTCCCAGACTTGAGCTCTGTGGACTTGCTGCACGCAGAGACCTTGTCAGACACAGGAGCACAAGGCCAACAGATGGACTGGGAAAGGATAAGCTGGGTCTGTTGCATTAATCAGTCATCTTCCCAGATGATTTTTGTCTATTTGAAAGGCACTTCAAGAAGTAGTTAATAACTTTAGACTAATCTTAAAAGATAGTAAGATTTTGATAGAATTTCTCTAGTACACTATTTTTTGAAAGTACATAATCTCTTTCTGCTCTCTGTGTAATGACAGAATTCTGTACTTAGTAAACATGAATAATTAGCTGAGCCCTTCAAACTTTGGAAAGATGAAATCTCGATTTCATTACCTTCTGTTTTGTATAGGTCAAATGGACTTTTGCGTAGAACAAGGGAATAAGTTTAAAGGCATAGGAAATGAAAATTTTATGAGCGTCTGCCCACCAGGGTTGATGAATCAGACTGACTTCAAAGAGCAATGAGGTTTTCATGTCATCTTTTGGGTTTTTCTAATGTTTTGGGTTTTTCTAATGTTTAAAGGGGAGGGAGCTTTCATGTATCTCTCTCTCTCATACGCCACATCTGATCCAGAGCCGATCAAAGTCTTTTCATTAATTTCAGTAGGTCTTCAGTAGATGTTAAAATCAGGTTTACTAATTGCCAGAGGGGAAAAATGGGATTTTGAGGCACCTGAAAAGTGTGTAACTTCCACCAAGGTCTTATAGAGATCAGCCCTGAACTTTGCAGTTGTGCCTCAGTGCCACCAATAACCAGCAGAGTGAAGGACTTCTGAGGGAGAGAGCTGCAGAATGACTCCCTGAGCTACATGTGGTGTCACCTCTGCTGTCTAAGGCCACTTTCTATCAGAATCCATAGCTGTACCACTGAAGGGTGTCTTCAGCGTGTCTTTTTGGCAAAAAAAATTCAAATTTCCTATCTGTTCACACTGTATTAACCCTTTCTCCCGCACTAAGCATGCCGTTTGGTTTCCTTGCTGTCTGAGTCCCCACCGCACATGATTTTTAGGTTAGCTCATGACAAACGACTGTGTGAGCTATAGAAAGTAGAGAGGGCAAGATATAAAGCCCAGGTTTGTAGAAGCTTGTTGTCATGGTAGGAATGAAGCCTTGCAGTTGAAAAGCCAATTCTGACTCCCTTCAGCACGAGTGACCCCTCCAGCCTGTCTCTGCTTGGCTAAGATCAGACTTTATTCTGCTCAGGGGACAGACATGGTGTGTGTGCTCCAACAGTGCTCCTGAGAGCAACACGGGGCAGTACAAGAAGAGGAAAGGATTTCCTTTGCAGGGATGGATTAAAAACTTGATCTAGAAACAAATCAATCATTAAAAAACACCTTGATGAACACTGGTATTAGAGGAAGGAGAATACACCCATTTACTGTGTTTCCAGCCACTTGGAAAGGCACGAGGCCGTTACTTTCTGCTAAACCGAATTTCCAACACAACTCATTAGTATCCCTTAGCTGTGACTAATAGGAAATCATGTTTATTCAGGACCTCTGCAGCCTCTGTCCGAGGGGATAATAAATGTGCCATCTGTGGGAGTCATTTGTGCTATGTACACATGTATGTCCGGGAGCTGGGAGCGTAATAACCAGGGCTGCTTTGCACAGATTCAGGAATATGCTTTCCATGGCACGGTGACTCTGCTGCTGTCAAGTGGAAGGGAGCTCCAGCCTGATGTCTGGGTGACTCTCTGGGCTGTTACCACTTCCCCGAGGTACTGCAACCTGTTCTGCTTTGGAATTTGGAGCAGCTCACAGATGGCTCTACTCGTTTCCTGTTAATAATTTCCAGACCCAGGTCTGAAAAGGGAGATTCAGGTAGAATAGAGATTGTGATTGGAAACAGTGCTCCTGAATGACACCTACAGAGTATTTTTTGTGGTTCTGGTTTACTTGTGTCTTTTTCTTTGGATACTAAATTTGTTCTCTCATAAAAGAGGAGTGCAGTTCCTTCCACATAAATATATCCCACTGTCACACCATTAAAAAATTGATGTCTAAATAAGAAGTATATCAGAATGTTTCAGAGCACAGGTGAAATATCAAAGTAGAAAAGACACAAAAGAAAGTGTGCAGAAGGGACACAGAAATGGAAAATAATACATTTAGGGAAAATAGTTTTGTTGTTTGGGGTTTGGTGTTTTTATTTGGCTGTTTTTAAAGAAAAGGACTGTTACTGTTACTCACACAGTTAATGTGAAGCCTGTGGAGTAATAAGGCCAAGCAACCTGAGGGTTTTTTTGCTTCTAGAATGAAAAAATTTGTTGTGTCTATGAAACAATGAGTCAGAAATTATCAAAGCAGTGCTGATGTCAATGCAGTGTTCATAAAATCAGGTTCTTTCATTACTGTTCACCCTAGAACAAGACTGCAGATGGAGAAGCTTGGGCATTTTTAACAGTTTGAAAAATGTGGTTTGGATGTTCTTGCTTGATTGCAAGTCCATTCAGTGATTCTAACACATTATCTTCACTAGCAGTGTGCTTCCTTCAAGTAGCTGCAGACCGGTTTTGGGGGTTTTTTTTAATAAAAGGACATTAACCAAGTGTATGAATTACTGTTTCACTTCCTGCCCAGATCAAGCAGGCTCACACCACATCCAGGTGCAGGGAAAAGAGGCAGCATTACAAATAGACCTTCATGCTACACTGCTTCAGCCTTAACCATAGCAATGTGTCCAAAACCTGGCCAAAATAAACAAAGGCAGCGATTGATGTAGCTCTTGATAAGGTCCTGGACTTGCTGCAGGATCACCAAAAAAGGAATTTTTCCGCTCTCTGAATTCCTATCTTCTCTAAAATAAGAAACATCCACAAAATTTAAGATGAGCAGGCAAAGGACATGCACTGAGCTTCGCAAAGGCTGCTTAAATGATCACGATCTCTTTCTGTGAAATGTACCAAAAATAGGCATTATTCTGTCTTAGCATCATAAAATTTGGTTTCCCATCTCTCTGTGGCTGAGACTGAATATGAATCATGCACATGAGCTCAGAGTCGTGTCTGTCCTGTCTCTGCACGCCGCAGAGGGGTGGTACCTCTGCTCTGAGGCCCAGCTCTGGATCTCCTTCTGGAGCAGAGATGTTCCCCTCATGTGCAGCCGTTCCCTGTGGAGCAGAGGTGCTCCCATCATTGTGTGCAGCTTTCCCAGCCTCTCGCTGTCCAGCCAGCCACAGCTTTGCGTTTGTTCAGCCTGGCAATTTCCACATTGAGAACTTCCACGTCTGAGTTTGCACTCAGCTGGTGTTTCCACAGCCCAACTCCCCATTTCCATCCTCTCTGAGGATCCAGCTGCTCCTGAGTTCTACTCTAACCAGACTCAAGGTAACCTGGTTAGGCTCTGTGTTTTCCATTCCAGGAAGTATTTCCCTTCCCTGGTCTAATGTCTGCAGTGGGCTCTTAGTCAAGGTTACAACAGCCCCTTCTCCCCTTATATTTAGCCATGCTAGAAACCCCTCTTTCAGGCAAACCTTTCCTCTTTTAGCCCCATTGCAGTTCCTGTTCCTACCTTCTTGGAGAGCTGCAGTTCAAGTGGTAACATCTCAGTCAGCTCTCCCAGGGGCTACCACATCACTGAACAGCTCTAGGAGTATCTGTGTCTTCTTCCCAGACAGATTTCCATGTTCTGCCACTGCCTAACTCTGCATGTCTTAGAAGGACTTGAAACTCAGTGAATTCCTGTGTTCGTGCTGCCAACTGACCACTTCCAAGGACAGTGTGAAGCGATGGCAGCCCCGGCTTCCATCAGCACACACAGCCCACCCCTATGGGCTCCCCACGCCCACACTGTTATTCAGATTTTTTGGTTGTTTTTCTGCCACAATTATGGATGGTCTGTGCGATTCTTGTGACTTTTCCTGGTGCTGGCAGCAGTGAACAAAAGGTTTGGTATAATCCTGGTTTATAAAACCGAACAACCCAAAAACCTCTTATCTTTCCAGCACATAGAACTGCTGTACATGGGACTCACTGTTGAGCACCAGCAGTTGCTGGCCTTGCATCACCCCTGTGGAAGTTGGTAGGAAAGCCCCAGAGATACTTGAGAAATTCAGGTCTGGCCCTCTCAGTAAAGCTTCCCTTTTTCCACAGGAAATTATTGTTCAACATTAACTATACTATTTCAGTCGTTGATTTTCTAGCAGCAAAAATTGAAATAGGTATTTTTATCATGAGTTGTCAAAATTTGGATTAGGCTGGAAACGTTTACAGCCAATGTTATTGTTGCTAATAAAAATGCAGCTGCTCAGTACCTGCAAAACCTGGATTATGGTACGCAGTGCCTAACTTTTATTGCCTGACTCGGGAAACGGGACATTGTGGGATCACATTCCATGGAACTTTATCAAGTTAAAGAAAGAATCAGGGTCAGTCCCAGAGCCCTCAAAGTCATTTGTGTGGTTTATGTACTCCTGCTTTCCACAGGACTGATTGTCCACTGGTAGCTGCAAGTCTGAGGGTTACAGAGTAGCTGAGGACTCTCTCTGGACATAATTATTGTGGGTGCCACCCATGAGAGGCCACAAAATGCTCCTCACCCCACCACGACACCGCCCCAAAACTGAACCCAGGAGACCTTTAAAAAATCACTGCAGTTATGGTGATAATTCCTGCACTTTTTAGTGAGACTGAAACTGTGTCTCACATCCTGAAATAGTGACAGGCTTATCCATTCACAAAGATTAATGAAAAAAAGACATTGAAAGGTATTTTCTAGTGGAAAAATTGTGCTTCCTTTTCAGGTCAAATAGGAATGTTTTGCCTGTGATGTTTTGTTGCATGTTGCGCAAACAGCATTTGATTATATTGTCTCAGCAGACAGAACAAAGCATTGCAAGACAAGTGCTAGCCCTAAGAAAAAAAAGAATCCATCTAAAATCCCCCTTTAGGCTAATGCTGCCACTCTCACATGCAGAATTCCTAATCTCCATAGCTGTAATTAGAGAGAATATTGTTTTGGTGAGAATGAGACAGGCACAGAAGGCCTGGTGTTTGCCCATGGAGTTCCTGCTACATGAGGCACTCAGGGCTGCACAACCACTTGGTGGGACAGTGAGATTAAAGGGAGGTGCATCCTCAGTGACATTTTAGAAGTACCATAGGAATTTTCACATACGTTCCCCAAGCTTTGTTCTACTAAACCCTTCTTTTGTCCCTCAGCATCTGGTGACGGCGGTCTCCTGTTTTGAAAATTAATCAAGAGATGAACTGCAATGAATGCTTTTGTGTCTTCTGCTCAGTGGGAAGCAAATCACTGAACAGAAATCAGAATTTTGCTGCAGTGGTGCAGTGGGACTGCCCTGTGCAGCACAGCCAGGGTGGCAATGCCCAGCTCTGCTCACTGCCCCAGCAGTGCCCCCGTGCTTGCCCTTGGCCTGAGACCCTCCCTGTGTCACTGAGCTGCAGAGGGAACTCAGCGTCAGTGTTCGGTTAATGGTTGGACTGGATCATCTTCAAGGTCCTTTCCAACTTCAATGACTCTGTGGTTCTGAGAGCCCAGCTGATGCCATCTGCCCTGCCAGGGAAATTAGTCCACAAACACCAGAGGTTTATGTCCAAAAAGGAGCCAGAGGACTCCTGTTACTTTATTGGAATAAAGGGAGAGATCAGGGGCATTTCCCATGGGGTCTCTCAAATTGTTGGAGGGCACAGCCTCCTTTTTATCCTGATTTCCCGGCTGCATTTCCCTCTCTCTTTCCTCACTGGCTGAGGTACTTGAGAGGTGCAGATTCCCAGAATTGCCTCATACAGACCCCTTCTAATGTGTGCCCCTCCCTTCTTTTCCTTGTGTCTTTACTCCTTTTTTATTTTTTTTTTAAGCTAAATCCAGGGATTCAGCACAGTCTTGGATGAGTATCAGTCTGATTGAATCAGTGGAATATCTTGGAATTTACGGTCCCTCTCATTGCTTCTTTCATCTCTCAGTATCCGGCCTTATCCATGGCAGATCCAGTTTGTTTGTACAGACACCTCCCTCTCGTTCCCCTCAGCCCCACTCCCTTTCCTGAACGTTCCCTTAGCACTCCTGCCAGTCTGCTGTGGTGCCTTGCTGGCACTTAAGTAATTTCATCACATACCAGGGCAGAATGAGAGTCTTCCCTCAGGAAAGGTGACAATTTGGATTTGTGGCAATCTGTGATAAAGTCAGACAGCTGTTTTTCCAGCAGTCTGTTGTTTGTTCATAAGTGATGTACTTTGAAATGATATAAAGAAAACTTGAGGATAACTTAAAACTTTTGGAGCTGACCCCACCCAGGGCAGAGCTGAGATGGCCAAAGCACCACTTGTTTCAAATTCAGTAAATGCTGATGGCTTTGAAACCACAATCAAAGTCAGTCTCATCCAGCTCCTTCTGTCTTGTTAGACTGAAATGATACAAGAACACTTTGGAAAAAACCATTCAGAAAGAGCATTTTCTGTATTTCTCATCAAATAGATGTCTTTAGTTATCTACATCAGAACAGTTGATAGACAGCAACTTTAGAAGAAACTCAAAGTCTTTTTTATTCACTTTTCTCTAATTATATATGAACTGAATTATGATCTATCAACCACATGATATTTTTACTTGATCATCAAAAAGTTTTATCTTTGTCATAATTAGTTTTAAAATCTGTGCTGCTTGTTCTGAAGGGATATTTTAAGTGCCAAAGCTACTCTGAAACTACCAGGATCACTCCTTCACATCTGTGACCTTGTCCTCGTGAGATTTTTCTTACTCATTTTCCTCTTCCATCAGGCAGTCAAATGCCCAAGTGTCTGATTTTGTGTATTTCATCAATGCTCGTTCTCCCGAGTGATTGCTGGCTTTTGGAATAGATGGAAAAGTACAAAAAAGCTAAATGCTCTGAGAGAGACAGGCACGGCTCATTCTTTGCTTCCCCCAAACACCTTAGTGGGTTTTTTGAGAACACTTTTCATTTGTTTTTCATGTGAACTGAATTTTTGGAATTTTACCATGTTTAATATTACCCATATTAGAGCATCCTGTTAGCGCTGTTGTAGCTACAGACATGTTTTATTTTAATTTCCGAGTATGGTGCCTGGTGTTTTCTGGAAAATTTATCTTGCAGATGGAATTTTGTTCTGCGAATCTTCAGGGCAAAAGCCAAATAGGTTTTAAATTTTTCTTTTTATTTGTTGTGGTGTCCTTGAGAAGAAAAGCTTTGTATACAACAGACCTGACCTTGTCTTTGTACTCTGATAATCAGGAAACCAGATTTAAAACTGGTCATGATCTTTGCTCTCTGGCTATTAAAATCTTCCAATGCATGAAGTTCATCTTGGAGCAATTAAACTCATAAGGACTTTTCTGAACACGTGATGGAATTGCAGCTTTTTTGTTTGAGTTGTGCTTTGAATGTGAGCCCTTCTCAGCTCCAGGGTTACAGCAGGGAGAGAGGAACGGTGTTACTGCCTTTGGTACCAAACCCACTGCAGCGGAGTCAGCAGACAGGCAGGGAAGGGGTCCCAACATGAGCCGGGGCAGGAATTTAACAGGGAAGGAGAGGGAGGAGAAAAAAAAACAGTAAAGAGACTTGGTGGAGAACCCCACTGCAGGTTGATAACACAAATGGCAATTTGTTTTATCCCTCACGCCTCCAACTCACTCTTTACCTGCAAAATCACAGAATCGCAGAACCAACAAGCTTGGAAAAGACTGTGGAGATCATCAAGTCCAACTACAACTCGACACCTCCTTGTGAACCAGACCACAGCACTGAGTGCCACATCCAGGCTTTTTAAACACCTTGAGGGACGGTGACTCCACCACCTCCCTGGGCAGCCCATTCCAATGCCCAGCCACTCCTTCTGTACAGAATTTTTTCCTAATGTCCAGCCTGACCTTCCCCTGGCACGGCCTGGGGCTGTGTCCTCTCGTCCTGGTGCTGCTTGCCTGGGAGAAGGGACCGACCCCGGCTGTGCCCGATGGTCTGGGCAGGGGCAGGACCTGGTGCCACCACTGGCCCTGCCCTGGCTGCCTTGCTGGGTCCTGCAGGGGCACCCCGTTGCTGCTGAGGGCCCAGCCCTCCTGCTTTGCTGTGACCCTGGCTCCTGCCTGGCTTTCCCTTACAAACCAACCCCACTTTGCTGCTCCTTGGGACTCTCTTCCCTTTTGTAAATGACTGTATCTAAGGTGCAAACCAGCAAACAAAAATACCCTGCTGGAGACAACTTCAAATGCAGGTACTGCCAAGGGGATTTTTCTTCCTCTCGTTAGTTACTAGCTCTTGTTGTGATGTAGATAATTTTAAATCTCAGTTATCTTTGTTTCTTGCCTTCCTGCATTATTTTGCTTCCCCTGCTTGTTTTTTAAGGTAGATGCTGTCTCTGTGTCTGTCTCTTCACTGCCAGTCTGGAAAGCTTTTGAGCAGACTGAAAAAACAGACTGAGATCTTAAAGGTCTGTTAATGGTTTATCCCGCAATTATTTTTTGGTACTGCTAATTTAAGAGCATTGAGGAATGCAATTGATGATCAAGAGATTGTTAAACCAGATCAGACACGGGTTAGATTGCATTTGTGTGCCCGTGGTTTATGCTCCCTGTGTTGTGGACGCAGTCACAGAGTTTGGAGTGGAAAAGGAGTGCATAATTCTGTAGTATCAGAGGAGCATAGTAATCTTATATTCGGCTGCTAAACAAAATCCTTTTAAAATCTTGTTTGAATTTCGGATTCTGTGTCAGTGAGAAGAGCAGCATCTAATTTGGAAGAAAGAAAAGGTGGTTGAAGACAGCTTCCTCTGCAAAGAAACTGGGGCACTCTAATCTGCATGCACTGGTTTTCCTACATGAGAGATGTATAAAGGATTTTCCACTTTCTGAACTGTCACTTAGATCCACACTGAAACATTTTGGCAGTCGCTTCCTATATGGTTCATCATATGTCTCCTTGATGATTTCTCACTCTGTGGAGGAAGGGGCTGAGTGAGGACGAACTAACAAATGATAATCTAAAAAAAATCCTCAGTGTATATAATTTAGAAATGTCACAAACACCTTGCAGAGAGGATGAGATCTTTTAAGTAAGGATCCTGCAAGGCAGTGTGGGTGGCAGTGGAGACTCTGCCACTGCTATGTAAATGCACTTGCAATGCAGAGTTTGTATTGATTGTAATCCTTCTCATAAAAGAAAATAAAAAAAGCAAATAAAAGCTTTTGAGACTGAATATGATTAACAGGAATGCCAGTCTGCTGGTGCTTCTGAGTGATACCCCTGAAGGATAAAATACCCAGTGGAAAGCTGCCAGGAAAGGACATCACTGAAGTGGCTTCAGTTGGCAAAGGCGTTCTTGTGCCACCTCCTCTGCGATGAAACCCTGCCAGGGACACCAGAGGGTATTTGCAGAGTGGCTCCTGTGTGCTCCTAATTATGTTAGTTACTGAGGCAGCTTCTGAAAGACCAGCTGGGACTGACTGATTGGTAGAGAAACTGAAGTTCCCTATAGAGTCTCATCTTTGTTTCCATTTTTTACAGACTAATGCAATTATAAAGTGATGGTCACAGAATGCCTCAGAACCACTTAGAACTTCTGATTTCAGCTTTGTGTTCCTCTGCCAGGCATTGGAAGAGCCCTGAATTCCTCTGCAAGGTTCTAAATTGCTATTATGATATGTATAAAATAATTCTCAGGTATGGCAGTTCCAATTCATGGTAGCACAACCAGTTGAAAAAAAATTCAAAAATAACTGTCTTAAATTACAAAAATCAAAGTGCTTTAATCTCACGAGGTGTGCAGGAATAGTATTCAGATTACTTGCTTGGGCTTCCTACAGAAAGCAATTTGAGGTACCCTCTACTTTTGACTTTCTCACTGTATTACATCTTTATATGACAGTTTAATGAGTGAAAGACTGAAGAATACACCCCAAAATAACAAAATGTTACCCTGCTGCCACAGCCTCTAAATAGGTTTTCCAGAAGATACCAATAGCATCATGAAATCATATCTGAGCAGGCATGAAATGTCACTTCTCCAGTCACTGCAGTTAGGATTTTTCTCAGCTGAACACTTTTTATTAAGCATTCAGGATAATCTAAATTCCTTTTAAAGAGGTTAAAGATATTTAATAGACAAACCTAATACATTCATTAGGCTATTTTTGCTTATATTTCTGCAGAGTATGAAGTTGACACAGTGAATAACTAGTTCAAGAGGCATCAAAATTTTTCATTTTTCATAGGTGTGTGTGCTGGAGAAAAAAAATGCAGCAGCACAATTGAAAGGCTTCTCTGTCTGCAAAGAGTCTTCAAATGTCACATAAATATCCTTTTAAAATGAAGAATTTCTAGGTTTCATAGCCATGCTTTCAATCTGCTCATTTTAAACTGCTTTCCACAAATACCTAAAATGAGGGTGGTTTTTACCCCTAAGGGGTGTCAGAACTTCAGAGCTCAAATTAACTGGACAGAAACTTCTGATCTCCAGTCTTGCCTTTCTCCCAGCCTGCCATTAGCTAAAATCAGGGTTGCATTTTCTGCCCAGCCTGAGCTTGTGCTGTTTTACAGTCGAAAGTCTGTGCAAGTCCTTCCGGTGATGCCTTAAGTGCTGGTAAAAAATAAGAAGCAGACACAGTAGTATAGGAAAAAGGGTATTACCTTGGTTTAATAAGATCCTGGTGTACACCTCTGTCAGAGAGTCTCTCTCCTGTGTACAACCTGTATACAAATTTTATGGACTTTACAAATTAGCATATCTACTTAAAATCCCTCAATGGGTAACTTAACAAGTGAGGTAACTATTCCCTTATTCCCCCCCTAAATGAAACTACAGCCTAGCTCAAAAACATGTTCCAGAATCCAGACTCTTCAAGGTTGGAACTTGTAGTTTTGAGATAGTAGAGATGTTTTGTCTTCTCCCTCAGAGAACTCTTAAACTAAGTTAAATATCAAACTACAAAATTATAAACATGCAGTACTAAGGATACAGGGTATAAGGGTAAGGGGTACAAGGAAAGGAAAACAGGTACAGGGAAAGGGAAAGGGTATAAAAATGTATAAAAAGGGCATAAAAGAAAGGACAAAAAAACCATCAGGCATCACCAAGGGCCTTTGTCCAGCCTCCCTGGGTCTGTATCTGTTATACTGCAGCAATGTTCAGCCTCCCTGAGCCCCCAGGAGCTTGTGCAACACAGGGAACCACCACATTTTTAATGACATCAAATTATTTCTGTAAGGTGGCATCGACTTACCAGTCTACCAAGAAACATCTTTTGAGGTAACTCCAGTCTTACTGGAACAATATCTCATTTTCTTACCAATGCCTGCATTCAGTGGCCTAGGAGCCTGTTTTGGAAGCGTTGTTATTACACGATTGCACAAAATTATATTGTGCTTAGCCTGAAGTGCTGGAAGACTGAGACCTATAATAAGCTGCAAAACCCTGGATGAAAGTCTCAGAACAAAGTGAGGAAGAGCAGCTCCAGTCCGGCTTTTGTCTAACTGGTGGTTAGTGAAAGGCAGAAATCTGAGCTGCAGTTTTGGAAGTCACTGGCTTAACCCAAACCTCCCTTTATCACGCATCCTGTCAAGATAATAAAGATTTAAGCTTCAAAAATGCTCTCTCTGTGTATGAGAAACAAATTTAACAGAGCTACAATTTCCATTCTTTCAAGACATTCCGCCTGCAGTTCAGTATGGATCTTTGGGGATTATATTATTTCAAGTGCAGTTTTACTCAGCACCTCTGAGACCAACTGCTGTGAAATCAAGTACCTGCGTGGAGCAATCTGTCTCCTGATCACATTCCTCCTGCCTGTGGTAACTTCACAGTGCCTTCCTTGAGGAAGGACCTTCCTCTGCTGTGAGAACACTCCCTGCAGCTCACACTGTTGAGCTGGGCTGTTTCAGCAATGCCCTGGCATCTCCAAAGGCCCAGTAAAACATTGCCTGCCAGGCTGCAGCCTCCAGCAAGGCTCAGGATGGGAAGGGAGAGGCCTTGGGAATCCCTGCCACATCCTGGGGGAATTGCAGTGCTTCCCAGGAGGGTTTGTGCAGCCAGAAGTGAGGGATGGCAGAGAGCTCACATCAAACCCCTCCTGTGGGCGTAATGCACCGAGATCGGAAATGTAAACACCAGGCGATCCAGGTATTTGTCCTCCAGCAGCAGATTGTTTGTGTGAAAACAAGGAAACCAACCTGAGCTGGCAGCCAGCTGTAGCAAAGGAGCAGATATTCTCCAGGAAATGTCTAATGTGATCTGAAGGGGAGAATTTTAACTTGTCATTTGGCATTTGCACTGGTTTTACTGGAATTCTGGTTGTGTTATTAGCAAATTGAAATGATCTGGAGGTTTTTGTTAGAATAGCAGATACCAGTGGTCAGAAGAGATGAAAGGGGAATTACTCTTTAAATACTTTGATTTGGTCTGAAAGCACTTGCAATTTTTCTAAAAGAAATGTTTTCTTCTACCATCAATGAAAAGTAACTTTCTTCACATTTTACAAACTGGGCCTATTTCGCAGATTTGTCTGGTGAGAATGTAAAGATCTTTTGAACTGGATTTTAGGGCATTCCACACTTTTTGGTTCTCAGCAGAATGTCTCAAATCTAATTAACGCTTCGGTATTTTTATTTCTTAAATGGACATTGTGGACTTGCCCATTTTGAGACAAATTTTGGAATAAACATTTTGGTAATGAAATCTTCTTTCTGACTTTATTTCCTCTTGAACTTTCACAATTTCTCACGATTTTCCACAAAAATAGGATTTGTGCTTTGTAACCTGCCATCTTAATTGTGCATTTTATTTTTGTCTATCCAGCATTACCTTTCACGTGAATATATGTTTCACTAGCAGGGAGAAAAATGAAAATAGTGCTTTAGAAGAAAAGCAAATATCTTAACCTTCTGTTCTCTCAGGTAGAATTGAGATATTTTGTAGTTTATGAATTGAGGGTTTGCTTTCCATATCTAAAATTCAGGGGATTGTGCTGGTCATATTGCAAGGGCAAGCAGAATTGAAATTTATAGTTCTGGTAAACTCAAATGGCAGATTTTTGTGTGATTGTTTCAATGTTAGACATTTCTAGAGAATCACAGAATATCCTGAGCTGGAAGGGACCCACAAGGACCATCAGGTCCAGCTCTGAAGTGAATGGCCCATAAGAGATCAAATCTGTGACCTTGGTGTTGTCAGCACCATGTCCTAAAAACCAGCACTGAAAATGCTATTTTGCCAAGATTTTCAATGTGATTCTGATTCTCAGGGACCTAAACAAGAAATTGCACATGAAAACTGCAGGAGAAAGTTATTTCAACTGACAAAATTCACGTTCAGGCATTTCTTTGGGTTTTTAATACAAATAGCACCATTTCAAATTTAACAGATTTTTACAGCGTACCTTGGCCAATTGTGTGAATGTCCATAAGCAGCAGATTAACAGGAACTGCTACAGCAATACAAACTTTCACAAAAGCAACTTTTAAAACTTGACACGGGAGGAAATCTCATTATCAATGTTAAGGCCCTGACCTTCCTCTTTTGAGCCAACTTGTTGCCTTTTTTTAAGTGTTTTTTGGTTTTTTGGGTTTTTTTCTGTGTATGTTTCATTGTTGCAGCAGTGTTAGTTAGAAGGAATCAACCGTGGCGGGCAGGCAGTCGATACCTGATTTAATTGTATTATCTTTGAAGAACAGAACCAGGTAGGTGTCTGCAGGATTCTGTGAGAGCTCTGTGAGGGACGCACCCCCCGAGCACTCAGTGTTGTTTTAAAGTGATGCTCAGCAAGTCAGTGTTTAGTGAAACCTTTGGTGGGGTGAGGTGTTTGTTCCCTCACCTTCCCTTCCCTCTGTGATAATTACAAAGAGAATTTTAATGCTGTTAATTTTCATCCATAATTACTTTGTTTCCTGGTGAATTTGGTCCAATGCCTGGGGTGTCACCTGTGTGAAAGTTGGTTTAATTTCCTGCCTGCCATGTGTTACTCGGGGGGGTTTACCTATTTCAGATTGCTGCAGAGGAGATGCCCTCAGATCCAGCAGGGATGACCCTTGTTGTTTTTCCAGACTGGAAACTATAATTGTGTGCACGCTCTGGATGCAGACATCAATGCTAATAAGATGACACTGGATATTTAATATTCCAGGATGTTTGCTGTTGTTTTCAGGCAGCTAAAGAAAGTGCCTTGGACTGCTGGAGTTTAGGACTGAAGCATTTCCTTGTGGTCAGTGAAGACAGATGCACTCATATAGCAACTCCAGCCAGAGAACTGGCAGGCAGCAGTCTCACATCCCTGGTTTTTACTGGTTTAGCCAGACCAAGAAAGTTTGGAGAACTTTCATGTTACTACTCACTAAAGGAATTGTTCAGGTTTTGTATCAAAAGGAACTTTGTTTAATAATGCCTTTTCATTTATGCATTTAATTCTTCCAAACCCAGAATATTTTGATGTACAGTAATGAGGCCTTGGAGGGTTGTGAAGGTTTTCCTTTTGTTGGCAGCTGATATTTCAAGGGGAATTTAATTTCTGACGAACTTGGAGCTGAATGTGTTGTATTAACTGGAACACATGTGGCAATTAACTGGAACCAGTTGAGGCTCCTCTGCCTTATGGTTGCCCAGCTGCTCTGTGCAGGGTGAGGTCAGGAAACAGAACTTTGTCTTCGAGGGTTTGAGCGAGCACATCTGCCCCAGCAAGCTGCTGAGCAAACAGAGAGCAGATCTGTGCTAATGGGAACAGTTACAGCCAGATTCAGCCCTGCTGCTGCGACCAAAGCTACCAGGAGTTCCCTTTGCAAAGCTGCTTTACCTTCATATTTATTTCTGGGGGGCAGGCAGGTAGGGCAGTGGAGTTTTTGTTAAGTACCCTGCATTTTCATGGCTCTGTGGTAGCAGTTATGGGGTAAAGAAAAAAAAAAGAGGAAAAAACCACTGCAAACACAAAATCCCACAAAAAACCTCACCATAAAGAAAACAACCCTTAACAAAAACCACCCAGGATAACACTCAGATTCCATACGCATTGTGGTATTGCAGACACATTTGGTGCTTGACACCTGGACAACTGTTTGTACAGTCAGATCACAGTGTATGCCCAGCACTGACTATTTGAATGGTTTTTATTTGGGATTATTTCCAGTAACTAAACTGTGCCATTCTTTTGGTGAGTGGCAGAGCAGTGGAGTTTTTG